>JAJHUR010087030.1:0-12776 GCA_027495735.1 Lutjanus campechanus
AATAATTAAGGGGAAAAAAAGAAAATGTAACAGTTTATATTCAGCAAATAAATCATTGCACACATGAAGAACGTGACTTAAAATACCCTCTGAAGCTTCTGCATGACTGGAGAGACGAAAATTTGTTGGCAGAAGAAAACATCAGATCTGTGCAAAGCAATGGTTTCCCCATTGCTTCGCACAGATCTGCTTGGGTCCAGACCACTGACATAAATAAAAAGATGGACGACAAATATCCGCTTTCTCCTTCCTGTGAAAAACTGAAGCCAAAATATCCTGGATATGAGCGCTGCCATCCTGTGCTGGTGACGTCATTTGGAGCCGGAGTCTGCGCAGCAGTGATCAAAGTTGGAGCGGCTTTTGAGTTCACGCCCACGCAGCCGGCTCAGCTGTCAGTCATGGCATGAAAACCTATTTTTATATCGTCAAATAACTAATTAAAACCAAACTAACCAGAAGAAATTTACACTTGAGTATTCTCTGATCTGGCATCATGACACCTAGAAGCAGTTTCTTGAGTAAAAAATAAATGACCATTGAAAATAAGTAATAATCTAACAAAGCCATGTAATAAGTATGTAATACGGAGTTTATTTCACAATAATGACCTGCTCACTGTTCATATTCCCGCTTATTAAATGGTTACTTACCAAAAAAAAATCAATAATTTGACACAAAATATTAATTCTAAAATGATTCTATGAATTTAAAAAAGATTTTATTGCTCCTCCAGAGTGTATGATCAGAACTGTATCCATAGCAACAGCCTGCTATACAAAAGTAAAATGCTGTAACTGACCAATCAGAATTTAATATTTAACAGAGCTATGTAATAACGTGGCGTAAACCCAGACGGGGTGATGCACGAATTTGAGACATATGGAATTCTGATCAATAACAAGCCTCCTACATGAACAACAATGAAGAGTGGGGCTCTGAAATTGTAATGCAGCTCTAAAGGGCTGGAAAGTGAAAACTGAAGTGTAAAACTACATTTTTTACATCACAGTGTTAATCCTTCTGTCCTGGCTTCCCCTCAGCAGGATCACACCAGTTCTTGTCGGCCTATTAACACATTTGTCAAAGGTGCTTCTCATATGACACTGCATACCTTACGACTGTCATTGACAACATAATCTTTGAATCCATATTTTATTATTTTTGGACTAGCCCCTTGGCTGATCTGCCTAGAAAAATGCAAATGTTTAAGTCCTTTCGAGTCATCTGTCTCAAGTCTAAGTCAAGTCTCAAGACACTTGAATGAATGAGGAATGAAACGCAGCCATCATAAACAGTATTGGTTACATTTGTGCTTTTCCCAGTATGTCAGGTGACACTGTTACAAAGAGTTCACAAGAGAAACAATTTAGGAAACTCTATTTGTCTTGTTTTTCTATTTTTCTGTTGTACTGGATGTCTGTGTCAGTCCCACAGTCCCCTTACAGAGAAACACAGTCTTGGGACTTCATCAGTACAACAGCCACAAGGGAGAGACAGCAGAGCGGTGAAAGACCACATTTTCAGCTCCATTACAAACTGAATACAGTCTGGAAACAGGTGGCCTGAAAAAAATATCTCAGACATAACAAAACCACGTTTAAGGAATGTCATTCAGCGTCATTTACATTGAACCAATTCGAATTTTAGTCATGCTGACTTGCGTGACTTTATGACTGGCAATGTCAGTCACGAAATTGACTTTTTGTCAGGTAATCAATATAATATTGATATATTGCCCAGCCCTACATTGGCTGGAGATATTCTTTCTGTTTAAACACCCACATGTGTAGCGTTAATTTCTGAGGACTTGCACAACCATGATGCATAAGGGTGTGTATGTGAATGCATCGTTAAAATCAAGTATATTTCTGTCCTCAGAACTAGTAAAGGTGAAGGATTTATTTTGGACCTTGCAGGAAACCCTTATGTGCTACACAGAGCCAAACCCAGCTGACACACATCACTGAGATATTAGACACACGCACAGAGCATCAGATGCCTTTAATTAGTGTGGTAATAAGAAACTATTACAGGAGGTGCTGGAGAAATCCATCAATATGAGCAAGAGTTGCAGGAAACAGGTATATTAGAAGCAAAACCTAACCAGCAGCAGCTGCAAAATTAGTGAGAGCTCAGAGAAATAGAGACCACCTCATTGACTTCATGTCTGTGATTGGTGTCTTGTTTGAACATGATTAGTAATTACAACCATGAGCTGATTCTGATGGTGTTTGAAATTCATTCATTTATTCTGACAGAAATTATGTGAGACTTCACTTATCCTGCAAAACATTCTGATTTGCTGTATTTCTGAATGTACCTCCAGCAAGCAGGTTTTGTTTCAGGTCCAGTGTACGGTTGTATAAAACTATGAAAGCTAAGGATTCCAGTACATTTTCTGCAAACCAGTTTGTTCATTGCGCTTCGACTTCATGCACAAAAATGAAGTGTGGCTGTTGCTTTTTTATACATCAGAAGACTAATTTGTCAAATCTTCTTTTATGGTGAAACCAGAGGTAAATTTCCGCATCGTGTTTTCATTCGTCTTTACAGTGGAAACGGAAACAACAATAGACTGAAAGGAACCTTCCTTTGAATTGAATTCCTTGAAACGTAGTTCCTGGAACTAAAGGATCCCAGTACTTTGGATGGAAGAGCGGTTTTATATGTAATCAAACAGAGTGACAGGTTTCCAAGAACAGGTTCAAATAATTTAACTTCTCTGGACCACTGTGCACGACTCTGCTGATCCCTGGAGTGGGTTTTATCCTGTTATCCTCAACTGTGTCTTGGGCCTGCTGGGTCGCGGCTACAGAATTCTTCGTCAGTGTTGAAATAAACTAAAGCTAAGTCTCCTAACTTATAATTCATATAATTCTTTAGGCTTCCTACCTTTTCCTGTCTCTACCCTCCTTGGACATTAAAGTCTCCTCAAACACAGACACACAAACACACATGTTCACTAACTACAAGTAACTAATTCGGACTCACCCTGAACTGAAAGAACATACAAACTATTTAACTGAGGGACATTCAATTTTATTATCAGGATGCTCAATTTGAGTTTGGATTCTGTTACTTTTTGTGAGTGGGAGTGTAAATGAGTGTGGCAGTTTGATTATTAACCCCATGTGAGTTATTGTTTGGAATTGGAGTTGATGCTGGTTGCACTTTGTTTTACAGTACAATAATAAGACGTAACAAGCCATACTTTGTATGAAATTTAACAAAAACTAGAACCAATATGTTCTTTATTAGACAGTATTATAATCAGGGTATAGTGGTGTTTGTCTGCTCACTAATAAAGAACATTATTTCTAGTTTTTGTCTAATTTGATACAAAACACAGCTGGTTACATCTATATATGTTTATTCACTTGTCTGATGCCCAAGTATTATATTGAACCTTTAGTATAAACCGGGGGTGGGCAATTATTTTTCATGGGGGGGCCACATGAGAAACTGATCAGACTAATGTGGGCCAGACACAAATGATATAAGGTCCTTATAATGGCCCTTATTAGCAAAAGTAGAAGAAGAACAACATAAACACCATAGATGTATCAGCACTGAGTGAATAATGTTACAGTTTAATATAAAAGATACAGTTCATTATCATTGCTAATGGACACATCACTGACCCCTTTCAAAATAAAGGTGTGATAACTGTTTAATTGTAAGCACAATGCCCTCGGTTGTCTTTGCTAGATTCTTTTAGTTTTTGGTATTTCCATGACGGCCGTGTGAGCCACATGAAATGTTTCAGTGGGCCCCTGGGCTGCATTTTGCCCGGGTCTGATATTACGTTACTTGCCTCAGAATTGCAGAATTTAAAACTTAACATGAAGACATATGGGAGGAAAAGTTGGGATTTAATTACAAAAAGGACAAACGATAAATAAACACCTTTGGTCAATATAATCTCCAGTGCATTTTGCTTTAGGATCACATCACATTGGTGCAAAGTAATAAACTCAGTTTGAATCAAAATGTGGTCCAAACATTTAGTTGTCCATTGTCCACCACACATGAATTTGCGAGCTTGTTAAGAACATGGTGAAGAATGACTCATCTAATCATGGATATTTATTTTTTCCACATCTATGCAACGCTGTACCTGTGTTTTTTTGTACTACTGAACTCTGTAATGAGGGGTTCATGCTGAGACAGTCTGATGACGTTCATGTTCATCATACATTCTCTCATCTAAAATAACAAATCAGCACACACTTCTCTGACAGTTGCATATACTCAGCTCAATATAAGATCATGCACAATGCGGCAATTTAAACGTGAGTCTGTTAAAGCGCTGATTGAAATTTCCAGCGATACCAGTGATTGTGGTGTTAATGTTTGAGTGGCAGCGGCTCCTTGTTAGAGGCACTTATTAAATCTGCAGGCCCACTCACAAGTCCACTAACATGCTCATTTCCATTATAAGAATCTTTGAAGGATGGGATGCCTATTATCTCCAGACCTGAACATGGAAGTAAAGGTCAGGAGCTGGAGACATTGATTCAGTTATAAAGGGCCGAAAAGGAAGGAACAATCCATTGAGCAGCGATTCGTTGTCTCTGCATGTGATGCTTTGACCAGACAAAAACGAGACACAGGACAGGCCACGGCTGAATATTTATCAACCAGCTCTCAGATTCCAGCCCACCCAGAGCCCTGCAGACTACTCAAACATGAAGCTCAAAGTGTCAGTTGCCTTCTGTCAAATCTGTCCAACCTGCCAGTAATCAGAGCCTGCATTCAAAGACTAATATAACGTGACAGTTGTCAAACTCATGCAGCATGTCACCCCCTCACATCCCTCTACATACACACAGTATACTGCTATTTATGGCATCCACGTTAAGAAGAAATGGGAGCATGTCCATCTATACATGTCGTCGTCCAGACAGAGATGTTCTAATGGTCTGATAATCAATTTTTAAACAGATTTGATGACAGTGTAGCTGTCATCAGTGCTGTCAAAGCTATAGTAGAGTTTGTCATCTAATGGACAGAGAAGACAGAATTGACCCCTCGCTGTCCAATCACAGATTAGAGACCCGTAACTAGGGCACCGCAGGCTTGTCAAGCTTTGCATTTCTCTGGATGTTGAGTCTGCTTACCTTGAGCAGCAGCTGGATTTGCAAGATGGCGAGAACACGCAAGAATCCATCTTGTTAGGCTTTGGTGTCTGCACCAAAAGTAGTGCAGCCAATCAGCTGGCAGGTACAGGTGTGGGTTTTAGGTGTGATGACAGTGAGAAGCGCCCATAGAAGCAAAAGAAGAGCAAAGAACGGCACTGAGGGCTTTTCTCAGTGGAAAAGATGTTTTTGCTCTTCTCCTGATTGTCTTGCAAGAGTCTGATTTACAAACCGGCTCCGCTGGTAGTAACCTGACACGCCAGATGGTTTGTTACACAGAACCGAAGGATTCTCATATAATCTCGCAAATGCAGCTGCTTTGCAAGATAACTCTCCTACTACTGTCATATGGTTCGTTGATCTGATTGGCTGAAGTTAGCCCATATTAGATGTGACAGACCGATGGTTCTTCAAATCACCTGCCAAGTGTTTTTTTTTTAAATAAAGTGCCTGCCCTTTTCCAAACAGTTTGTAAGGACGACCTCCCAGATGGTTCTGTGTAACAAACCATCAGGTTTGCAACCATCAGGTTTGTTACACAGTCAGGTTAGTGGTGTTGGGGCGCTAAGAAGAGCGATATTTGTGTCTCACAAATCTGGACAGTGCCGCCCTAATTGTCATCTTTCAAAAACCTAAAACACAAGCACAAATGTGCGGAACAGATTAAACTTTGTCAATATCTGCTCTATGTTCACATGTCCAGCTAGCACTAGCTTACTAGCTGCAGCTAACATTACCTCAAGCCAAACTTGAGTTAGATACCGCTGCATTTGTCAAACTCATGGCTGATTTCCAGGGGTTGAATTGGGATTTGTTGTGTTGTGGGATTGAGATGGAGGATGTGCACTAATCCAGAATCAAAGTTGGCTGACAACGATGCATCTCTCTCTGGCTCACTTTCTTAGGTCAAAGTTGCAATGGCTTAGCTCTTATTTCCAACTCTCTTGCTGGGTGACGGTTCTGGCTGGGTGGCTCAACGTCTGCCTCACTTAATCTAATTCTTGCACCTCCCTTTCCCACATTATTGAGTGTATTTTTGTCTATCTTATACATGTACATGTTGTACTATCTGACCAGCGTTTGGTGTAGCTTTAGCTTCAGTCTTTTAATATTAATATTATATCATGTATGCAGCTGTTAAGTAACTTCACATATTTCAGACCCTTTTACAAGGTTCTCATTTGAAAATGTGTCAGATGGAAACAAAGAGTCTGACCTCTGAGCTGACTCAAGGAGTTTAGCATTAGCTCACATTAGCCAGCTACACTTCTGCTCGCGAGAGTCATCATAATCATTTTTAGCTGACAGAATCCACGGTTCTCAGCTGACAATGAAAAGCTCCTTCAGTTTACTGATCATTCATCGGCGTGTGCCACCGCTGTCACTGTAAACTGCATGCATGCAGTGCAAGAATTGAGAGCTTGACAGGCATAGCTACAGTCACCAAGTAGGGCGGGGCTTATTGGAGGGCCAATTTATAAGGTGTTGATGTCTCCCATTGAAAATTTTGAAATGACAGTAAGTCTAGAATGTTTTTTTCCCTTTAATGTGTCTGAAAAAGCTAACTCAAAGCTGAATTTTATGAATGAATTCTATAATTAAAGTAGAACAAGCATACAACACAGCTATTCCAGCCTGGAATAGAACTTTGAAAGGAGGACGCTGCGGCTGTATTTCAATTTAACATGTTTTCTTAACCTCTGATGACATATCATGGTCATTTTATGATTTCTTACAGTGAATATATTAGAGATTTCTCCTTTAAAAAAAATGGATTAAATGATAAAAAACACCAATATCAAACATTATCATATGCAAAGGTTGGCCACCTGAACATTTTTGAGGCAAGTTTGCAGGGGTTTGGAGGAATGGTGAGACACACAAACACACAAAGTGTTCACCAGTAGAATAAATGTTCTGTTTTTCAAGCTAGACCCTCGTGCTTTTTATAGACTAAGATGCAACTGTCCGCTTCTATATTCACCCTCATGTTTTAAACCTGCAGTTGTCCTCTTTCTCCTCTTATAGATCTCCACGAGGGCAGCATCCACACAGTGGATGTATTTCGAGAAGAGCCTCACTGAAATTGGATGCCACTAAATCAAGTGAGGATTATGAGGCTAACCGGCGCCGACACACTCAACACCGGTGTGCACTTGTCTCATTTCCGACCAGGGGCACGAGCCGAGCATTTCTCTTCAGCCAAAAATCAGAGTGATTGATTGCAGATTGCAGAGTCTTGACTGCCATTTTTTTTTTTTTTTTTGCAAAAATCAGCAGGTTTGCCTTGTTCTCTGATGAGATAGAATGATGTGCTGCTTGTTAATGGCAAAGTTAATCACTGTACCTGTTTGCTATGACAGTTCTGCTATCTTTTACATCTCTGCTTCTTCTTGTCTCCAGGGGTCTAGTTGCTATGTACATTACCATCTACAGACCCATTATTCTTCAGTAAACACATTATCACATTCATGGGTATTATTAGAGTTCAATTTATGTTCCTCTTAGCCTGGAGCAGTCTGTCAGGCGCTGATTACAAAAACAATGCATTTATTTCGCTGGGTGTGGGGAACAGCTTTAATGTCATGGTTTTAGGGGAAAGATGTGGCCCCTGTGAGAGATTTTTCCATTTGCATTCACAGAGCCAGGTGGTAGAGCCTGGTGGCACTGAAACCTGCTCTGCTCTGGATACAGCTGATGTGTTTTGACATTGCTGTCACCAAAACGCAGGCTGAAAGCAAGCAGAGGGACACTGAGGACCCCGGAGAGAGTGACACGCACGCACACACACACGGTGACGGAAAAAAGGTAGAGAGGAGAGGATTGAAGACCATTGAAAACCAGGGGGACAAATAGAGAAAGATGCCGGGAAAGAGAGACAGATGTGATTTTATTTATCATGATGTGCTCATTCTGCTGCTTAGATAAGCTCCGTTTTAAAGGGACAGTTCACCCCAAAATTAAAAATACATGTGCTATTTTGGCGAGTTTTGGAAATATCTTTTTCTTTCGATATGTTTGCCAACAATGTAAGGAATATGCATAAATCTCATTCCCCATATCTCATATCCTCCATAAAGGAACAAAACAAGGCAAGGGAAACACAACATGAGTCATTACATATGTGACAACATAGATTAAAAAAAACAAAAGGTTAAGAGTAATGGTATAGGGCTGGGCATTATGGTTCAAATGCATATCATGGCAATCACAAGGGCCTTTCTCGATGTCAGTACACACCAGGAGGTGGTTCATGCATGCAGAAATCACACCAAGTATTAAGACTAATGTTCATCTCATTGAACCAACTGAAAATGCTGCGAGCGATATCAATGATGTTCCTATCATACCTCACTTTATCAGCCTGAGTTAGATTTGCCTATCATCATTAATCCAAATAACAGAAGTTAAACAAAATCAATTTCAAAAAAAGAATGGCAAACAATAAGATTGAGCCGTCATCCAGCCCTGGGTGAGAGTTGAACCCGTTCCAAACAGTCAGACAACCTAACTGATGTCCAAGCATATCATATCCTCAAAATCTAAAAAATAAACAACAGCAAACAGCATAAAGGACAAACGAAACAACACAAACTATTGCACTCAGATCCTATCGTTGGTGTAAGAGGTTATTTGGAGAAATAAGCCATAAAGATGTCTGCCTTCTCTCCAATATAAAAGAACTAGATGACTCTGGGCTTGTGGTTTGAAAAACTCAACAGCAGCGTCTCTTTCCAGAAATCATGACCTGGTTACTCAAGATAATCCACAGACCTCGTTACGAGCAATACAATGTCCCCACAAAGTTATTACAGGAACTTAGCTGCAGCGTAACTTTTGTGACTTTTGTAATGTTGTAGCGACTGACCAAGTGAAGCTGCAGAGTGTCGTCACCAACATGTTATTTTACATGTCATCAGTATGTTGTTCAAACCTTCCCAAAAATTTTTGGAGATGTGACATTTTAATAATGTCGCAGTGACATCCTTATATAAAGTACAGAAAACGACATGCAGAGGACATTGAACAGACGTTGCAAAAATAGCACAGAATACCTGTTTCAATGTAACGTTTCAACAACATAGCAGCAACATACCTTAAGTTAAACATTGTAATTGTAATGTTGTGGTGACGCTGTTGGTAACATTACAAATGAAGGCCGCTGTACCCATAGTGTTTATTTTTTCTGAGAGTTAGCGTCTTTTTTTCAGTTGTTTCCAATGAGGAGAGAACATCTGCGCCCGTCTATTTCCCGAGTGCTCTGCCTTTTTTGTGCAGCTGCTCTGAGTGTGTCTGTGTTGAAAAGCTTTTCAAAAAGGCACCTGTATTGTAACTCAACTGTCAGTTTTTTTCAGGCAACTAATCATATATTAGAGAGGCTCTCATCACCATGGTAACCAAGAAAAGCGAAACTTTTCCATGTGTTCTGACGTGCACCGGAGAGCCGAGACTCAAGTCATGTCTGTGCAGGAGCCAGAGGGAGAGAGGTTTTCAGAAAGTGTCCAACTCTCAGTACTTTTGTTGCCTCTTGGTGAAAACCAAACATTTCCTGGTTTTGCTGCTTCGTAATAAAAGCTTTTAGATTACAAAATATCGAGGACCTTTTATTGTGAAGAATTTACAGGAAATGGCACGTGTGTTTAACCAGTGATTTACAGCCACCTGACCTCAGATGAGCACCTATCAAGACACACCTCCAAGTGGGCAGCCCAGCTGCAAATCACTGCCTTGCTGGGCTGATGTAGCAAGTCAAACACGTTTCATCCTAGCACTCTGCAGACACAGGCCCTGATATGTCACAATAACAAAGTTGCAGGGCCGGAACTACTTTCTTACTACTAGAAAGAAAATAGTTAATGAAACTGCTCACGACAGTGTGAGTGCCATCTAGTTCAATTATCTTCAAGAGAAGGCAGACATCTCTACAGTCGATATCTCAAAAACTCACACCAAAACAATCTAGATGGATAAACAGCACTACAGGCCAGAAAAATATATACCTTTGATTTTGGGGTGAACTATCCCTTTAAACCCGTCTGCCTCAGAAATCCGGCAGCTTGTGTGTCCAGTTATTACAGTTTCGTCATGAAATGAAAAGTCACCTGTAGTTTTCAGGGCTCTCATCCATCAGCAGCTGACCAGCAGAAATAGACTGTAACGGAGGCAGCTTGTCACACACTCAGTCCCGGGGGTCTTTGTCGCAGCCATCACCTTTTCAGACAGTTTATTTGTGTATGTGCGCGTGTGCTGCATTATATGTGTGTTGCTCGTATTGAGAGTGCTGCGAGTTCACTAATCCCCTATACGGTCATTGCTTCAGGGCTTCAGGGGTGACTGCTGTCACTTAGCTGTCGGAGGGCATTACTCCTAAAAACACATAAGCAATGACATGCCTGAGAAGAAAAGTGCAGTCCTTTCACCACAGCCACTTAGGGGTGTGCCATGTCATATTGTCCACGATATATCGTTATAACTGGTCACCCATGAAATGTGATTGGCCACTCCAAGTGCCACCTGATTATCCTCAAGTATGACTGGCTATCTGTCCAGTGACAGATGGGACCTTAGTTTGAACCAACTGTTTGATGATTATTTATAAATTATCTTTGTTTTCTTTTGTATGTGGCCTACTTTAAATTTTTTATAAGGTTAATTTACTTTATTGACCCTTTTGAAACACATGGTTAAATAATGAGATGTTAGTTGTAGTTCTTGTTAAAGCAAATAAATTATACACAGCAAATTGGTGAGCAAATAATAAATCATAAAAAATAAAACTTCATGATGGAGTGCCAAGAATAGATTTAGACTGGAGGTACAATTTCTTTTTGAGGGCTTAAAGAATAAAAGTATAGAGGATTTATATTACATTTGTGTGAGGCCACTCTGTTATGTTGTGATTAGTAGGACTTTATATTAACATTTTAAACACAGGAATATTAGACATTTAAAATACTTTAATGTTCGCAATGAAAGCACAAATCATGGTAATAAATAATCAGTGCAGGAAGACTGCCCAGAGGAAAGTTCAAAATAAGATCTAGAGCCCATCTTTGTCTAGCCTAGACATAAATGAGCTAATTTCAATCTCATATCCTCATACTTCCTAAATTCTGCTCCTGAGAAATAACCTTTATCTCATCTCAACCAGAGACTAATTTGAGTCCAGTTGAAGATCTTAAAATGTTCTTGTTTTTGTAACGCTGCACTCATCTTAAATTTAAGCGAGATCTGGAAGAAAACTCGGTTGTCTCAAATGAGATCGCAAATTTGTCTCAGTGGTCAAATTAAAGTCTTGTTGCTCCGTACGGTCGTCAAGGAGAAACCTCCGAGAGCCCTACGAGCTCAGCAAAACATCTCCTGCTTTTCTTTTGTTTTGCACCTTTTTTCTCCTGAGGGCGGTGTTTAGGAAAAAAACATATGAGACTTCATTAAGCTCAGAATAAGAATCTCACTTATTTCTCATAAGACACAGAAAAGACGAAACAGAATTTTCCTCTGGGTGTAACCAGCAAAAGGAGGCAATAGGCAATACAACAAACATCGAGCACAAGGAGAGCTGGAAATCCTGCGAGGAGAGCTCAACAGCTATTGTGAATTCTAAACCAAGAATATTTTTCAGTATTTGTCATATCATCAAGAATATTATCGCTGAATACCCTGAAACATTGTCATATTGCTTTCGTGCCGTATCATCCACTCCTGCAGCTGCTGTTATGCGCTGGTATTATCTTGGGTCAGCCAAGATTAAAGGACGTGGCAACATTATCAGCCACTTTCATGTCAGTTTCATCCATTTTGTGCCATGACACTCCCTGAGCATCACATCTGCTGTGTAAAAATAACCTAACGTGGCATGGCACCACACTGACTGAGCTATTTTTAGAGAAAACCTTTGGAAACCAATTTGCCTCTCCAATAATCTTTCAAATACCCAGACAAAGTAATGCAGTGTCTGACATATGACGAAGAGGCCCCCCTCAGAGGCTGCCTGTTTTGGGATGCTCTGATGTGCGTTGCGTGATGAAAGAGGGGGGCAGCAGAGCGCTGCTTTCTCTCTCTCCACCCCGGGGTCGCTCCAGCAGGGACCTGCTCAGCCTTTGCTGGCTGTCAGCTGAGGGACTTTATGTTGAACTGGTCTGATCTGGCGACCCTGCTGTGCCGGCTACTGTTTTTGCCAGTGAAAGATGTGCACTCTTTTGTGCTGTTATTAAGCTGCCATGCTGGACAGTTGTTTGGCGAAACAGCGGCGTTCCCGTCTGCTCAGTTGAGCGAAACACGTGACGGGCCGCAGTGGAAAATCCCATGGATTCATACACATTGATTTTAATTCTGTCTCATGAATGAAAACAGCCGGGATGAACGTGAGTGGTGGCAGCAGCAGCAGCAGCAGCAGGCAACATGGATTTGTTTGGGCAGAGTGTGAACTGAAGTTTGTTTCCAGAAACCTGCAACCACAACAGGCAGTGACAGGAGATTTAATTAAACTTTCTGATTGATTGGTTACAAGAATGCATGTGTTTAATTACATTTTTGTTTGTTTTTCATTCTGTATTTTTTATACTGTAGTTGCCAAGAGCAATTATTTTATGCCATCATTTAATGTCTTTATATTTGGCAATTTTCTTGTCATATACA
>JAJHUR010087031.1:0-19536 GCA_027495735.1 Lutjanus campechanus
AAGAGACAAAAAACTATGAAAGAAGACATGGAGACGTTCCTCCAATCAATTAGATTAGTCTATAAAATGTCAGATAATTATGAAAAATGTTGATCAGTGTAAAGATGATGTCTTGTTTTGTCTGCAACGCAAAAATATTCAGTTTGCTGTCAGAGAGGAGTAAAGAAACCAGAAAACAAGAAGCTGAAATCAGAGAATTTGTGATTGAAAAGTGATTGATCGAATACCAAAACAGTTGGCAATTAATTTAGTAATTGATCATTAATAATCAATTGGCCATTGCAGCTCTAATCGATACTCTGGTACCAGATGTACTTTCACACTCTCTTTTGTCTCCAACAGCGAGTTGACAGACATCACTGCAGTGTCCACACAGTCCTGTCTCCTCTCACTGACCCACAGTAAGTGTTTCCTTCTCATCACTCACTCGTCTCATTTGCTGTATCTGTTGTCATGTTATAACCTCATTATTTCTATCTTTAAATAAAAATATACATTTTTATGCCTTCAGTGTTTAGTCATGACAACACAAACAGTTACTTCATACATCATGCATATTATTATATGCAGTGGTGGAAAAGGTGCTGAAAATCTGTACTCGAGTACAAGTACTTTTACATCACTATAATGTTACTCAATTACCAGTAAAAGTACAAAGTATTCTCGAAAACTACTCAGAGTATTAGTTACTTTTTAGCTGTTGATGTTGACTCAGTCCCTGCAGGGAGTTGTGATGTTGATGATTCATGGCCTTTACTGCTAATTTGACCGGTCATTGTAGCTTCCCACGACTTCCACCAATTGTAGAAGCTCCCCACACAAATGTCACGCATGTCAGTCTCAATGAACCAACTCATTTCTTAATCATTTATTATTTTTTTTATATTTTTATTTCTTTATTTTATCACAGGTACTGAAAAGAACACAAGATTTGTCACTGTTACTGACATCAACGCTGTGTGCATGTCCATATTTTATCATTTTGTTCTTGCTTGTTTGATTTAGTTTGATCTCCAAAAAGATTTTGCTCCTCTGATGAATACCCGGCAAGTGCACAAATAAAGCAGGTTTTGTTTGAAATGTTCTAATCCTGAACCTTTCTGGTGAGGTTACTTAGAACACACAGAACAGGAAGTGGTTTTATTCTCCCTGAAACAAGTTGATTTTTGAATTATACAAAAACTTTTTTGCTGCAATTTTCATTTTCTCCCACAATTTCATTGCAAAAAGTTCTTGAAAGTGTTGCAACATGCATCACATTTTTTCAGAAAAGCTGCCATGAAAATAGGCATTTTAGACCAAAACAATCCTGAGGGACTGATTAACATATTATCAATAGCAGACATCCAGTCAAAGGTGTTTCTGTTTCTATCTTCAGCCAATTCCTGCTCTGTTCTGCTCAGCGGTCACTGTCACCAGTACACACCTGAACCTGCTGCGGCATTTTGTTTCTACTCAGTACTCAACTATGATTTTTAAATAGATAGAAAGTAGATCACGTAATGAAAGGCATACCTAAAGTGTGAGTAAAAGTACAGCCTTGAAAATATGCTAATAAAAATACAAGTACCCCACGAAAATGACAGTAACTTGAGTATTTGTAATTAGTTACTTCCACCTCTGATTATATGCCATCAAATTAGCTGGATTACAGACACATAAAAGTTTATTTCAGACTCTTGTATTTGCTCAGCCCCTGTGAAAGCAGAAAAGTGTCCATTCTCATAAAAATAATGAAGCTTTGTGCAAACATTGATATAATAAACACAAATAAACTTTTATGTCACTGAAATCAAGCTAATTTGATCACATATCAATTCATGTATGAAGTAACTGTGAAAAACATTCATTAACTCACTACCTGATCACATAAAGTCAGAGTGGCTTGATCATTTGTCAGCAGTGAGTAACAGGATTTCATGATACATCCTGCATTAATGAATGTATTAAATCATCATGAGTCACGCATGAGTTCAGAATTACTGAAATTTATGATATTTTTTTTGGCATCAGAAACAGTGTCAGAGACTAAAGGTAACAGCTGCACACTTTCTCCATGCCACAAAAGTTTAACAATGACGATGTTCGATCCTACTTGGTTGGAACAATGGAAACGCCATGCACCTCAATACTGACAAGCTCTGTGACAGCAGGTGCATCTTTCTCATCTTGTTACAGCATTTTGTTTTTGTCTTATTGCATCTTGTCCCACCATTTTTTCCTCTTTTTCAGCGTGATCCTATTTTTCAACTGATAAGATTGCAACAGGATTAATTAATCAATTAGTAATGGAGAAAATAATCAATAGATTAATCGACAATGAAAATAATCAGTAGCTGTTTTCAATACTGCGAAAAAATGAGCTTTGAAAGCATTTCAAAAATGATATTTATCAATCTTTTGATCATTTTCCCCACACAGTTATGAACATTACGCTCCATTTCTACCATTTTCTGCCAATAGATCCCTGTGAATGTTACACACTGGACCTTTACACAGGAGGGAAAAATGAAAAAGAAAAAATCTTAATTTTATTCACAGAACCTGAGTATCAGCACTCTATAAAAGGTTAGTCAGATCACATGTCAATTTTTGAATTTGTTTTTATAGAGTGCTGATATGTGTGTCAGAGTCAAAATACTCCCTTATGTTCTAAATAGAACTAAAAGCACTCAGGAGAGTTTTAATGTCTCCATGCACTTAAAAAACAAAGTACATGTATTGTGCCTTTTTCACAATTTATGTAACACTACTGTCATATCTTTGTTTGGATACAAATGAATTTTAAGACTTGCAGATTGGTGCTGATTAAAATACATTTCAAAACCAAAAACCTTTTTTTTTTTTTTTTTGTATTTCCTTGTTTTCACAGATGAAAAAAAAAGTTAGAGGATTAGAAAAATGACCCTGGAAAACTTTTTTTTCTCCCACCTGTTTCACATATGAAAAGAAAAAAGAACCTAGAAGGATTACCCTGGCAACACCTTTTTCACCTGTTCTTAGGTCATAACCAAAGGACAGAAAATGGATCACCAGATTTTTTTTCATGTATGGTTGACTGCAGGATCTTAATAGAAAAGGCACCGTTCTTGGCATCTTGTCCGACTTCTTGCTCCTTTCATTGGGGTGTTAGATGTATCCAAGTTAAACAAGGCGTGGAAATAATTTATTCCACCTAAATAATTGCAGATGTGATTTCTATTGGGGGAAAAAATCCACTATGAATGGGTTTTTGGAAGATGACGCACAGACGAGTTGTTTGCTTATACTGAAGGAACAACATAAAGGCCACAATCCTTTCGGCATTCTTCTTCAGTGAGTTTGATTTCCCTGCAGGGACCTCGGTATTTGTTTCAGGAAACACATCAAAGTTGCTGCTATTTTCCAGAGGATTTAGTTACAGTTTGTTAATGGAGCCGCAGCACCAGTGTTGCTTTAACCACTTTCCATCCTGCAGTTCAATTAACCCGTGAGACTGATACATTTGCAAGGACAACATCCTGATTAATGGGTGCATTGTTATCGAGGCCGCCATCTTGTTCTGACTCTGCCGAAAACCGTCTGCAGTGTAAATTAGGCACGAACGAGAAAATGTGTGTGTGTGTTTAAAATGACTGTCATCAAGTTCACCTTCTTTAATTTCCCTTCCAATACTCCTCTAATATTTCGGGGGGATTTAATCAGCTAATGGAGATAATACAGTCTACTAGGGGAGACTCGGGGCAGTTGTAACACATTCATTTACTGCAATTAGAAACAAGCTAGAGTGATGACACTTCCTCTGCACATGCTCATTAGGATTCTTTTTTTTTTTTTTTTGAAAATTTAAACTTCAATTTCATCTCTAGCTTTCTGGTTGAAAATGAACATAACCGATCTATGCTAATATAAATGCTGCTAGCTAGCACGCAAGATTTGATCACGACTGCAGGATTGGGGTGATTGTAACAGCTGCCCCTGAGTCACATGGTTCAGTGTAAACACCTTGTTTGTCTGTGTCGACATACTTCTCATTTAGAATGAACGAATTAATGTTTCCAAGTCTTCTGCAAAAAATAGAACTATTTCTTTGAATGCATGCCCACAAACACTTTATTTAGCCCAAGATCAGACACTGACAGTGTTTAGTCCATCTGATTTGGTCCATATTTTTGTTAAAAAATGGACACTGACATGTGGCTCTTGTTTGGTTTATCCAATTAGGTCCAAATGTAGCCCAAAATTAGATGTTGAAATTTGAACCGTGGTGACTGACTTTTCAACGATGACTTTTCACCTTTCATTTTCAACTAAAGCCGGACGTAGATGGATGTCTTTGAACACTTGTCTTTTCAACACCATGAAAAAGACGTCTTTTCATCTTTCACTTTCAACCAAAATCAAACATTTCTGGCAAACCCCTTTTTTCAATGTCGTTTCAACCACATTTTGTTGTGTTGGTATAATGACGAATATCCAACAGAATTTGAACGATATACCAAAAATCTTTCAGATACTAAAACAGTAATGTGATTATTTTGAAAGTGTGCTTTTATTTGAGATACAGTGGGTTGATATAACTTATTTATCAGCCTTACAACTGCTTTCATTACATTTAGTATTATAGTCCTGTCTTTATGAACGAAAATATGTCTAGGGTCATTAATTAGTGCTTCTTATATCAAAAGACAGTAGATTTTGAAGAGTCTGTCCGTTTTGAAGGAAATTATTTTTTTAAAATGTTGCATTTGCCCCTGGTCTCCCCTGCTTTAAAAAGAGTTCAATCACAAAGGGCTTTTAAAGTGTACTTACAATAAATAAGAACAGGTGTAAAATGGAGTAATGACTGATGTTATTTGTGAGCTCTGGTGCACATTTTCCTTTGTATAATATTTCTTTTTTTCTTTCTTATTTTAAAGTCAGTCATATTGTAAAATATGAAGACACTGCGTAAAAACGACTTTAACACTCAGTATCTGCTGCATGGACTCAGGGGTTTGCTCAGACAGACACGTTTTACAAACAAATTCATATCGGCTCAGCAGCACACAGTGTGTTTTCTTGGCTTCCTAATGACTGAAGAGGAGCAGACAGCCTGTGTCGAGAGGTGAGACCCTGTCAGGACCTTCTGCCGGGCTGCCAGCAGCATCCCTCTCCCAGCTGACAGTCTTGGTTGGTTTGGTCTGAGCTGAAGAGACGCGCCTGTCAGATTCAGATCGGCCTTATTGTTTATACAGCGATTCAAAAGGCCTGAAAGGTTTGAAAAGAAACGACAGCAACCCCTCAGAAAATGTGAAATAAACAGGCTTGGGGAGTAACAGATTACCTGTAACGAGATGAGACGTAATCTGGATACAAAAAAAGGGAACTGTATTCCATTACAGTTGTAGATAAAAACATTTAGTAAAAATGGGAATTATTGGCAGAATTACAATTTTAAAATAAAGAACAATATATCACCATGCACTCTGCACACATACTTGCCAATTCATTATTATGGCCTCTAGTGAAAAAATGCTTCACTGGGTGGAAATTTCAGCATTTTATTTAAATCAATCAATCAATAAATTGCGCACAACAAAGGAAGGAACAGCTGGACAAACTAATAAACATAAAAGCAAACATAAAACACTTACAGCTGCAACAATGAATCTATTTCTGATTGACTATTAAATTGATCTGCATCTATTCTGATAACCGATTAGTCATTTTGAGTCATTCTTAAATAAAAATAAGTCAAAACTCTCTGACCTCAGCTTCTTAAATGTGAATATTTTCTGGTTTCTGTCCTCCTCTCGACATTACACTGAATATTTTTGAGTTGTGGACAAAACAAAACATTTGAAGACGTCATCTTGGATTTTGATCAACATTTTTCACCATTTTCTACTGATTAATTGAGAAAATAATCAACTGATTAATTGATGATGGAAATAATCATTAGTTGCAGCTCTAACACTACATTAGGATAAACAAGTTCACCATATTGAGGTAGAGGTAGATGTAAGTAATCAAGTTACAGTACTTAAATATTGTAATACTTGGATTAAGTTACGCACTACATCTTCTAACAGGTAATCAGTGACTGTTTCAGAATACATTTTTAAAGAAACCCTCCCAACCCTGGAAATAAATAAGATAATAACAATAAAATGGGAAAATGTGTCTTTTATGTCTCCCAAATGAGACGTGAAATCTGTTTTCTTGCGCACAAACACTTGTTAAAATCTGGTTCAGCATGTGTGGTGTCTTAATTCATTGACATGCAGGCTACGCTGCAACCCAAAACGCCGTCCAGGCTCCCAGCCCGGAGGAGAGGACAGCGTGGAAGAGTCAAGTGCGCCTTGGACGCGGTGCAGGGCCACATGCTCGCAATTAGGAGTGCGGTTTTGAAGCAGTTTGCCACCTGGGAGTTACAGTGTGGAAACAAGGAAGTTAATGATACTGCGAATCAAACGCACATTAGAATTGATCCACACCTGCTCTTTCATGTCTTTTATAATATTATGATTTTTAATCAGTGACATATTTCAGGGGGTTAGAGTGGAGACTGTTAGCTCACACAGCGCTTGTGTCATTTCCTACGAATTATTGAACTGTGCTGCTTCTCTCTGATGGAGTGTTCAGAATCAGTGCCAGAGTGCTCTGCAACAGGGTGAAGTCAGGTAATTTGGGACACTTTTTGGTAGATTACCAAGAAAACCACCTCCAAATCTGAAGACAACCTTCAGTGTCACTTTTATAACTTACAGTGGTATCTGCTGCTATACGGTGATGGGAAGTAACTAAGTACAAATACTTACTGTAGTTAAGTAGATGTTTCAGGTATTATATAATATTTAATTTTCTAACAACTTTTTACTTTGACTCCCTACATTTTAACACAAATATCTGTACTGTCTACTCCTTACATTTTCAAAACAGCCTCACTACTTTAGTTTTAATACTGTATATCTGAGGGGAATTATTGATTGTTTTTATTTTCCATCATTGTGCACCACCTTCAGCCTATGGTAAATGGATGAGGCATAACGGCAAAAATGACATAAAAGACATAACGACACAAAAACACGTCAAAGATGTAATTACAAAAAGGCCATAAATGACGTACCAAGATGAAAATGACATAAAAGTTGTGACACTTCTATGTCAAAGACACTTTTTGTGTCTCTAAAATTATTCTCATTAATAACAATAAAAAGGAACTGTTATGAATTTAGTTATAAAGCCTAATAAATCTCAACAGACCTGAAAAGTGCGCATGGGATGGGATTACAGCTGTTAGATCGTCCGTAACAGATCAGTCAGCATGATAGCTGGAGCAGCTGTAGTGTTTGTGTCTGCGTGTTTATTGGGATCCAGAAAAACAAGCATAGAACAATTATGATCTATAACACGCAACATGAACAAGACGTTGTATCTTACAACAAGAGTGGCCCGACCCTGTGAGGAAAAGGTGTGTGTCCTTCTGTCATAATGTAATAATGACTTATAAAATGCAACATAATTTCAAGGTGCTTCAGTGTAAAACATAAACAGTTACATATCTGCATGATATTGCAGGTGTTAATGTAGAACAAACTATTCACACACAAAACCTGCTTTGGAGGCTCTCTTGGTTCATTGCATGTTCACACACCCATGAATTAATCAAGGCACTTGTGCGCAGCTGATAGGTCAGGGCAGGAAACCCCTGGTCCAAGATGGCAAAGGTGGATTTGGACACACCTTGGATAAATTAAATCCATTACGCCTTGTGCTTTCAACTTTCAAGACATGGCCCTAATACTGCTGGAAATCTGGCACTTATAGTGTTAACTGATCTTGAGTCTGAAACATGTCCGTAAAAATAGCTTAAGTCATACCCACCCACCCACACACACACACACACACAAACACAAACACACACAATTACACACATACAGCCGACACGAGATAGTCCACTAGCCATCAATGCAACAGCAGAAAGAAAGATTAACATTTCAGGGTTCTGTTCAGTGACGCACATCTTGTTTGTTTGGGTTCAGGGCTGATAAACATCTCGGTTCTGAAAGCCTCTGGGATCAGACTTGGCTGCTATGAGAGAATGGCATAGCAGCCAAGTGTAATCTTCAGCCCAGGCCACAAACTGCTCTTTGATCCGCACTGGGACTGAGCCATTAGAGTGTCACGGCACATTGAAGCGATAGCTCAGAGCAGAAGTTACCCTTGACCACAGATTAGGATTGAGATAGCCCCGGGCAGTCTTTACCTTTAAAGGTAAGCTACAATCAGCATTAATGCAATGAACAGTATGTGCACGGCTTCAAAGGGCCCACCAGTCAACAGAGAAAACATAATGCAGGAAATGCCTCCACTGATTGCATGCAAACCTCTCTTGCATGTGAAGTGTTTGTGGATTTGGGGTAACGGCCATTTAAACTTGGGGAGTAACAGATTACATGTAATGGGATTATGTAATCTGGATGCCAAAAAGGGTAACTGTATTCCATTGCAGTCTGAAAATATGTAATCAGATTACAGATACATTCAGCAAAAATCATGGCCTCTAGTGAAAATTCTTTTTGTCTTTAAATCATTCAACTGATCAATCAGTCAGTTGCGCACAACAAAGAAAGGAACATCTGGACAAACAACAAACCAACCAAAACCAAACCAAACAAACAAACCAAACATAAAACACAGAGCTGCAACAATTGATGATGATTATTAATGGACTGTTAAATTAATTTAAATCTATTTTGTTCTGTTTTAATTGATTAATTGTTCTGAGTCATTTTTTAATTTATCAAATTCAGCTTTCAGCTTCTTAAATGTGAATATTTTCTGGTTTCTTTACTCCTCTCTGACAGTAAACTGAATGTTTTTGAGTTGTACAAAACAAGACATTTGAGGACGTCATCTTGAGCTTTGATCAACATTTTTCACAACTTTCTGACATTTTATGGACCAAACAACTAATCGATTAATTACGAAAATAATCAACCGATTCACTGGTGATGAAAATAATCCGTGGTTGCAGCCCTAAAAAAAAGTAGGCTAAGCAATTTCAGCACATTTTACATTGAGGTAATCAGAAACATAAAGTAATCAAGTTACATTACTTTAATATTGTGATACTTGGATTAAATTCCTGACATTTTTTAACAGGTAATTTGTAGCTGTGTTGGAACACATTTTTGAGTAACCCTCCCAACCCTGCGTTCATCTCAAATAAACTGTTACAGCATCTTGACCGGTGTGTGATCCTGCACTGTGGTCACTTGTGTGATGTGCACCACCAAGACCGTCTCAGGTACTCCTGCAAAACCTGCCAAAGAAGTGAGTCTGATTATGATTCTTCAAGTTAACCAGCAGCTAACTGGCTCCGCGCCCATTCCTGTCTGCATTTCAGGCCCAGGTCGGGTCTGGAAAAAGCATCATGGTCGTAAAGCGGGCCTTAAGAAAACACCCCAACGGGGGCACCACCCCTCTCCCTGGACCCAGCGAGAGCCTGAAGCTGGATCTGAGCCCCCGGTCTGATACAAACACATCAGTTTTTGCAGCATGGGTGTGTATACACCACATTGACAACAGGTGGTATTTAGATAATGTGACTTTATACGAGTGCACGTGCGTACAGCACATCATAACCTCCCCCTTTACTCCACTATTACATTCATTAATCCCGATCTGTGCATTCGTTTTGAGACGTTTGCTTTGTGTCTCCTTGGAATGTGTGAAAGGCCACGGAGCCTACGAGAGAGGACTGATCTGTAGGAATGTGTGGACTACAATCATCAGTGGCACCTGTGCAGAGTACCAGATGTCAATCCAACGTCCCACTAAAATCACCTGACTGCAAAAGATGGCGTTTAGAATGCAATGAATGAAATTAGAAGCCGTTTTTTTTTTTTTAGCATGTTTCCAGAGCTCAAGGACAATGAAACTCACTCAACCCATAAAACCACCATTTCAACTTTCAGGTCCAGTAATAAAAAGAAAAAGAAAAGTTATTTCCATGACAGGAACAATAAATTGGCGACATAGACGAGGTTCAATAGGCCTTTTTCAACGGTGTGCACGCAGCTTTATAATCGATGCTGAACTTTTCTCATGAAAAAATCAACTTAGCATACTGTGAAGTTCACACACATTTTTGCAGTGAGCGACAACAGCATTTTATAACCAAATAAAATCGGAGGTGGTCACTACCAAAATTGGCGTAATGGCTCGGTGGAGTTTGGCAGACTGTATGAAAACCACTCTGGTTGTAATAACTGGCTAAATCATAGTGAGGTATGATGCAAACACGCCGGCCATAAATATGAAAAAAAAGTGTAAATTAGAGATACTCTGTGATCAGAGAAGGAAACAAATTTGCTTTTAAAGGAGCAGTCCGGCAATTTTGTTTTGCACTTTAAAAGTTTTGGCGGGCTGTGAGAAATACATTTAATAAAGGAGAACGGTCAAAGGATCCTGGTGCCTCTCATAATTTCCCATAATGCAACATGATAACATCTTGTATATTAAGGATGCTCAACTTGCTTTCCCCGGGGGGCACAATGACAGGAGGCCATGGGCTAATTAATAAACAAACAATAATATAATTTATCAGTTCTTAACTGTTTATAACAGGCTCATAACTCATCTTTCATCGAAATGCTCACTGATTATTACTTATTTTATTAACTTAATTATCTTGATACAAAGGTTAACACCAGACCGAGGCTACATGGCAGCAAAATCAGATATTTTACTGCATTTCACTGCAACTGTATTGTAGTTGTAGATGTTTTGGTTACATTTGAAAGAGTTCATACAACATTAAACAGCTGGAACCTCTGTTGCAATGATTTATTAACATAAACCATATAACGTCCTCCTACCAGCCACAGGATGATGCTCTTTTAGTGTGTGTAGGCTAATGTCATCCTGGTCCTGGACCCCTTGTTGAAGAACTGTGGTCTAGTAAGTTCAGACACGGCACTACCATTTATTTTTTGTAATGCAGCCTTTAAAACCAGGAAAAGACAACATTTATGTCATATCACGATCAGGTGCATTTCCAGATGTTTTTGACTGGGGTGGCCCATTTTGGGTACTGACTTACATAGGGGTGCTATAAAGCATGTGCAAACACGCACATATGTGTCTCATGTGTACTGTTGTTGTTAAAAGTCTGTAAGTTAAACCTCATGGTGTACAGCATGAAATTAAATGAAGATAATCATATATTTCTCATATGTACTTTAATTACTAACATTACAGTGTCTTAAAGTTTCTCATTCCTGCTTAAATCTCAAAGCTTAATAATCCTACTGATCACAGGATGACAGAGTGACACCGTACAAATTATATATAACTTGCATACTTTATTTTTTAAGTCCTCAAAAGGAAATTGTACCTCCTTTGTACATCCATCCACAGACTGTGTGACAATTCATCCTCCACACTCTATCATGACAAATACTTTTGTTTTACTGATATATTGTTTAAATTCTTTATTCATTTATTAATTAGGTTAAATTAACCTTCTAAAAAATTAAAAGTAGGCTAAATACAAAAGAAAACAATGCACATTTAAAAATAATCATCAAGCTAACTAACTATCTAACTGGTTAAAAATAAGGTCCCGCCTCTCACTGGACAGATCCAGTCATACTTGAGGATAAGGGGGTGGCACTTGGAGTGGCCAGTCAGATTTCAGGGGTGGCCAGTGCCCCCCATGTTCCCTCTCTAGAAACGCCCTTGATCACTAACCATATCCAAAATGTAACACAATATCTAGTCTCATATCACACAATCGATCGACCGGCCCTAATTTTAGCCACCTACGTTTAAGTGTAAGGGCTGTATTTTATCTTGCCGTCTGACAGCCTTTTCCGATGGGAAACTGCTGTTATTTAAGCCAAATTCCGCTTTGGCAAAATCATTTTACCTTGCAGAACACAGGAGTTGCCGGTCTACCACTTCCTCAGTCTGTTAGTTTGTTGTGTAATTGTGTGACTTTGGTGTTTTAAAAGGTTAGTTCAGATTCACAGATGTAAAATGAGGTGAAAATATTCTAAATATAGCGTGTACTTAAACTGATCATTTTTTTAAGGTGGCTAAAATGTGTTTTGTTGCTGAGTCTGTCCACAGCAGTACATTGATTAGTACCAAACTGGGGTACGTCAACCGCCATGTACTAAAGGTAATACTTCATACAACCTCACTTCAGAAAATCTGAACTGTCCCTTTAAACTTTTCAAATCTGTATAAACATGTAACTGTGACAGTGACAGACTGGTGTATGGATGATTTTCAGCCATGATGATTTTGTTGTTTAGCTTGTAGGTATCATTTATGGGGACACTTTTGCTGAAACCAGATGTGATATGCTCCTTCTGCAACTCCACGTCCTCAAAACACTATCAGGTCCACTTAAACGCACACACACACACACACACACACACACACACACACACACACACACACAGGTCTGATACTCAGGAGATGGTCTTAACAGGCACGAGGGCGTCTTAGGTCACTGCAGAGACATGCCGGTGGACACACTGCCCCTAAAGACCAGCTGCTGGCTTTGTTGCGCACCAGTTGTCTTCGTGTCTCTTTGTCCCGACCCTGCTGTTGAGGTCAGCGAGGTGTTGCATGTTTTCTCATCTTGATTAAGAGAAACTGAAAGAGGCTTTTTTTTCCTGTTTGGGTTTTGAGTGGACTCCGCTGATCTGGATTTGATTCAGAGCTGAAAAGAAGCGCTGTCACTTGGGACATTCACACTCAGGACAATCCTCTGTTTTCACAGGTCGAGAAGTGGATAGGATATGGTGTCCAAGGCGAGGTGATAAAAGAGGACAGACGTGGATGAACTGGAGGACATTGGACGCAGAGGTGGGGGGCATGTTGTTGAATGCTCAGAGAAGAGACAGACAAAACAAAGAATGCAAAGAGGGAGCATCTCTAATGTCACTCTATAGTTAACTGGGTGATTATCTGATAATCCAATTATCTCTTTTCTTCTGTTCAGATGAATGCTTTCCCTCAGGGGACAGATGCTCCACATCTATGATGGGACTGATCCTCCCCTTAATGAGAAAAGAAGGTGACAAGTGCCTTAGCTGTTAGCATTTCTCCCTGATCTTGGATCCCTGAACTAAATAGCGTGATAGCTGGCTAAAATATCAAACTACTCACCCAGCAAAATTTGGCCAAAAAGACGTTGAAAAGATGGCTCTGCTAGAAACATTTGATTTTGGTGGAAAGTGAATATGTTGTTGAAAAGATAAGTATTCAAGGAGATCCATCTACGTCCAGTTTTGATCAAAAGTAAAAGTTGAAAAGATGTCTTCAGTAATAGTTGAAGACAACTACTTCAGGATGTCTGTCTATGCCCAGTTTTAGTAGAAAGTGAAAGGTGAAAAGTTGATGGTGAAACAGCAAACCGACCAAACATGGCCCAGATTTGACCGTCTATTTTTGGGCTACATTTAGACCAAATCGGACTAAATACGCCCAAATTTTCAACATCTATTTTCCTGTCTGAATGAAGGCCAAGACAGACTGATCAACATAGCTACTGTTAGCTGTCAAGCTAGCAGGATTGGGGAATTTTGGCTGCATTTTCTCTATGACTAGGTCGCTGTAGCTTTAGCACTATATCTGCCTAGCCTTGTGGAAAACTCCAGTTATGTACAATGAGCCCATGGGCAGAGTACGCGCAGGTTGGTAGACAGGCAGCGCTTATTAAAGGTCTGCAACAGCCACAAATACTGCATTTTTTCTTTTTCATTTTTTTGTCACAGCATTTGATTTATTGATTGCTGTCAGAATGCAAAGAGAATTTCAAAAACTTTAACAAAAATGCTTCTAAAATACATTACCTACCCTAGATTTAAAGGAGCAATATGTAACAATTGCACTTACAAAAGTGAGTGCTGCAGTCCAAATTGCGAGTTGGAGCTATAGACTGTTAAATTATGATTATTAATTGATTAAATAGGTTGAAATTCTATTAATATACGATCTATGGTGGAAGCCAGTTGTTTACCCCGCAAACAAACAACCTCGTTCCCTCGATCCCTCGAGGAAGCTCAGGCAGGCTGCAGGAACACTGCAGGAGCGCAAGATGAGTGCAACATTTTAACTTGACAATAATAAGTGAGGATGAGTCCTACACTGTAAGTCTATCAGCTGTTTTGTTTGCTATTTGTCGACAGTCTGAAAATACAGTCTGGAGTCTGAGTTCAGTCACTTCCTGCCTTCTGTCTGCCAGACACCATTAACATATTGCTCAATTTAACCATCATAAACATCTACTCCTTCTAAAAGATTATAAATAATTTTTTATGACTCATAAAGACACTTACTCATTTGGCGAACATTTGGCATCAATCTGAAGCCTAATCAATGTGAAACAGGCAAGCTTCAGTCAATTCCAATCAATCGGTCAAAGAGAGAACTGCATCAAAATCTCCTTAAATAACCTTTTTGTAAAACAATCAATAAAATCACCTTGACTCCTTTCAACTTAGCATATTTCCTTAATGACCGATAAGTGATGATGATCAGGGTCATTTTATGATACATTACAGTAAATATAATACGCTTTTTTCTTTAAATTGTGACAAAATAGGTCAAGATATTCACCCTGGTTATAGTTTTAAACAAACAAAAAAGTTGGTGTGTTTCTGATTCCTTTGCAAAAAAATATTTGAATGCAGTTTTACTCTGATTTGTTTGAGCAGGAACAGGGATTTCCACACTCACCAACTGACTCATCAGGCCCTGTGATCAATCATCATACATCGACCGCACTGAGGTCATCTCCAAACACCAATACAGAATTTGAAGGGTTTACATTCTGCATGTGTAAAGACAAGAGGACACACTGAGCTCAACAGAGGTTTGTTGCACTGAGCCAAACCCAAACCCTAACCCTTGGTTGCATCATTTCACATCCAAAACAATGCTATTGCAAAGCCAAACCAGCCAAGAATGTGTTGTTGTCTGAATGCCTGATCAACATGAGCAAAAATTTATTACTTTCAAATTAGATCAGGTTTTGCACATTTTTGCCGCCACCGTAGAGCACTCATTGTGATAAATCTTCTGACTGTTATAATTTTATGACAAAGCGAGTGAGTTGGCAACAGCACTGATACTCCCAATGTGTACTTACTGACTCACAAAAAAGAATGTTATTTTGACATGCAGAAAATGATTATTTTGGGAGGATAACACTTTTACATAAAGTACAGAGTTCCTGGTTATTTAATGAAAAAACAAATGAGGAACTAACTGTTAGTTAACCATTACTTAATGTGTAACCCCCTAATCAAATTTTATATAGTTGCTAATGATTAGTTAATGATTAGTTAATGAAAAAAAGAGGAACAATGCAGGAATGACTTGGTAATTGATGTATTGTTACTCAGTCTTTCCTAATAATTCCTAAGGTATGACTATGAGTTACTAGGGAACAGAGTGGGAGATCTTACATCGATGAGTCATGATATTCATGAATATCTGTAAACTGGTCTCACTGATCACAGTCTTTATGAATGGTTCCTGTTCACCCGGAACACGGCGGCAAAGAGCGTAAAATTACAGACTCTTTTGTGTTCCCCTAAAGTAAAGTGATGCATTATATTGAGCAATAACCTAATGGTTACTTACCTTACCTAAAGTAAAGTGATACATACAGTATTACTGAGTAGTTAACTAGTAATTACTAAGTAGTCCCTCATTACTTCATCATTACCTAATAATTACTTACTCTTTTTGTGTCCCCTAAAGTAAAGTGATACATATTACTGTGTAGTTAATAAGTAGTTACCAGGTAGCCCCTCATTACTTCATCGTTTCCTAGTGATTACTTACTCTTTTTCTGCCCCCTAAAGTAAAGTGATACATATTACTGGGTAGTTACTGAGCAGTCCCACATTACTTCATCATTACCTCATGTTTACTTAGTAACTGTATAAAATTTGATGAGGGGTTACTCATGAACTAATATTATTAGTTAATTCACTAGCATTTGTCCTGGTAACTATTCAATTTTTGTGTACTTTATTTAAAAATGTTACCATTTTTTTGAATTCTTCCAGCAATACAGCATTAAAATCTATAAAGTCCAGGAAATCCATATCATGTGTCAAAGAGGCAGAGGGTTGCAGATGATGCATGACTCAACTGGCATATGACAAAAACATCTCAACCAGGAGGAAACGCCTGCTCTTGCCAAGAATATAGAGAAAGGAAAGAGAGTGGGTGCGTGAAGGAGGAACGTTAGGCTGTTAAACATATAGACAGCGTCCCATCTGAAAGAATAATGATGACTCTATTATTTTTCCCCAAGTTGTTGGCACGATGGAGCCAAACCTGCATACTGCCGTGGAATCACGACTGCGCTGTAACTCAGTAATCAGTTTGTAACATGAGAAGTCCACTGCAGCTTGATCACGATGGTCGACTGTAAAGGTAAAACTAGAAGCCGACTTGGGAGCGATCAAGAAATGATTGACTGAGTTTTTGAATCATCCACCAAATGCTGCAGTGATAGAGTTTCATAATGCAGCAGAGGACGAGACATGAAGTCTGTGATTGATTCTCATCCGGCTTATCTCGAAATCTTGCTGCTTTCAGCTCAGGCTCACATGATCTACAGTCACTTACAATGTGCGATGCTGTGCATGGCGAGCCTTTTTATATAACCAAATGTAAAAGCTGGTGAATAGAAACACACACTCTGTGATCCCGTGTTAGTACAATAGGACCGTAAGGTGTCCTTTCCTGAAACATTCGACGGCAGCTTTCAGTGGAAATCATTAACTGATTAGCCGGTGTCCCTAAATATTGTAGATCCAATGAGAAAGTGTTTAAAACATATTTAACTAGACTATTCGCATTTCCTGAAGACAATGCGTGTGATTGCTGCATCTGCCACCACTTACTGGCACAGCTTCTGAAGGAGTCCCGACAAGAAGTGTTGGCAGTTCACGTGTGAGGATGCCTTCCAAAATCGGTGGTAATTGAATAATTCGTTCAAGAGATATGATGATATCTTATTAACTGCCACAAGGTGATGCTGTTGGTGCCAGGCTTTGATATGTTGTGCATATGGAGAAGGTGTGTACCAAGTTTCGTCTCATTAAAGACAACAGAACTAGAGAAATATCATGTTTTACTGTTTCTGTAGGGCCCCCCCTTGGTAAAATTGTATCAAGTGTCACACACTTACTCAATGTGACTGTATGTACGACATTCACTAATTTGGTCTCAATCCAATTTAGCATTGACGAGTTATGGTGAGTTAAGCGCATCAAGCCACACCTCCAAAGGACTGATAACCAGTTACAGACAAACAGTTATTGACATCAAAAAACAAATTTACAAGTTTTGTTTGGGGTTCTCTAAATATGGTGTGTACCAAGACTGGATGAAATTTGTGACAAAAGAAGCAAAACATGTTTACCAAAAAATCCAATCCAATATGGTGGGGAATTTGGTGTGGCCTGTATCATTTGAATCGGTTTAATCCAAGGAACCCAATGCACAAAAATCTTTTTTCTACTTCTTACATTTCATGAGGTATTAACCAATAACTCATAACTAAACACACTGTGGCGCTATTGAAGACATGCTTTAATATGTTGAGCATTATTCCATGGGGCACTGCACCAGTGTACCAAATATGAGATATGAGGTATTGATAATTATTTGCACACTCCCGTAGACTGCCATTCAAAAAATATTACTGTAAAAGATTAATATCTTTATCACATCCATGAGACCAATATGCTTTATATGTGAACATTCGAATGATGTCTTTATTTGCTAAAATGTGTGAGGAGTAACAAAATAGTAAGCAAGAAAATAAAGCAAACATATTGTGATTGTTGCAATTGGCAGTGAAGCACCTACTGCAATGGCACCACAACTGCCACATTCAACCAGCAGAGATTTGCAAAATTTCACAAACATTAACATGACCTCCACATTCATGATCCCGAGTTGAAACAAAAGCCCAGGTGGACATTTGTGCCAAGTCTGAATGAGGACTTCTTGCTATATCATGTTCACAAGAATGAGATGACCTGAAAACATAATGCCTGTGGCATTGACTGTCACTGTGTTTTTTCAACTTTTTACAAAAACTGTGAATCACAGACGTCCTTCAGCATACAGTCATGAATGTACACACACACACACACACACACACACACACACACAAAAAAAAAAAAAATCAGGCTTATCATGGGCAGGATAATAAACATGTATAAACTAGCTGCAGTTGTATTTTCAGGTTGTTTTTTTTACATATTGGTATGAAATTCTTAATTTGATGCAACCAGGCTTGGGGAGTAATGGATTACATGTAACGGGATTACATAATCTGGATACAAAAAAAGGTAACTGTATTCTATGACAGTTACAGATAAAAAAGACGTAATCTGTTAACAGATGCATTTAGCAAAAAGGGGAATTAGGATTACAACTTTAAAATACAGAATGATATACTAATGTGCTCAGTTCACACACAGCTGCCAATTCATTATCATGACCTCTGGTGAAAAAATGCTTCACTGTGTGGAAATTTCACCATTTTTTTGTCTTTAAATCAATCAATCAATCAATCAATCAATAAATTGAGTGCAACAAAGGAAGGAACAGCCGGACAAACTAACGAACCTAACAACAAACATAAAACAATGAGCTGATCTGATTTCTTATATGTGAATATTTTCTGGTTTCAGTAGACTGAATATTTTTGAGTTGTGGACAAAATAAGACATTTGAGGACGTCATCTTGAGCTTTGATCAACAATTTTCACAATTTTCTGACACTTTATGGATCAAACATAACTGATTAATAGAGAAAGTAATCGTTAGTTGCAGCTCTAAAGTAGGCTTTATTAAGCTAAATTATTTCACCACATTTTATATTGAGATAATCCAAAAGTAATGACAAGTAATGAAGTTACAGCATTTTACTACTGTCATACTTGGATTACATTACTAATTATATTTCTTTTTTTTTTTCTTCTTTTTTTTAAGTTATTTTTTGGGCATTTTTGCCTTTATTTGATAGGACAGCCAGAGAGTAGACAGGAAAGGGGGCACAGAGAGAGGGGATGACACGCAGCAAAGGGCCAAAGGCGGGATTCAAACCAGCGGCCGCTGCAGAGGACTACAGCCTCAATACATGGGTCGGACGCTCTACCCACTGAGCTAAACGTCCGCCACTAATTATATTTCTTAACGGGTAAGTATTGGATGTATCGGAATACATTTCTGAAGTGACCCTCCTGACCCTGGATGCAGCGTCCTGCAGCTTTCCAGCTCTTTACAAGATCAAATATTAACTGAGCATCTGCTGCAGTCATTTTCCAAGTGGTTTCTTTTATCCTGCACAGACAGCAGATGAGTGAAATTTGCCTCACAATAACATGCAAATATTTGAAAGACCATTAAGCATACTTCAGTGTGATTGACAGCTCAGCAAACACTGAAACCGACTCATCTGTTTACTGCTCATAGGTACAAACAGATCTCGACAATTCTTTCCCATCTTTGCTG
>JAJHUR010087031.1:19556-32624 GCA_027495735.1 Lutjanus campechanus
AACAAACATAAAACAATGAGCTGATCTGATTTCTTATATGTGAATATTTTCTGGTTTCAGTAGACTGAATATTTTTGAGTTGTGGACAAAATAAGACATTTGAGGACGTCATCTTGAGCTTTGATCAACAATTTTCACAATTTTCTGACACTTTATGGATCAAACATAACTGATTAATAGAGAAAGTAATCGTTAGTTGCAGCTCTAAAGTAGGCTTTATTAAGCTAAATTATTTCACCACATTTTATATTGAGATAATCCAAAAGTAATGACAAGTAATGAAGTTACAGCATTTTACTACTGTCATACTTGGATTACATTACTAATTATATTTCTTAATGGGTAAGTATTGGATGTATCGGAATACATTTCTGAAGTGACCCTCCTGACCCTGGATGCAGCGTCCTGCAGCTTTCCAGCTCTTTACAAGATCAAATATTAACTGAGCATCTGCTGCAGTCATTTTCCAAGTGGTTTCTTTTATCCTGCACAGACAGCAGATGAGTGAAATTTGCCTCACAATAACATGCAAATATTTGAAAGACCATTAAGCATACTTCAGTGTGATTGACAGCTCAGCAAACACTGAAACCGACTCATCTGTTTACTGCTCATAGGTACAAACAGATCTCGACAATTCTTTCCCATCTTTGCTGCGACTGTTTGACCTCGGCCTGCTCTGCGTTCTCATTCATTCAGACCTCAAGCCTGCGAGGCACGCAAGCATTTTTAATCACCAGCGGTGAATTAATCCAACGCTAGAACAGAGCAAAGTCACACATTGCGGCTCACACCAAAAGCTTCAGCATCTGAGAACAATTAAACGTCTGGTTTCCATGAGAGGCTGATTTGCCAGTTGACAGTTGCAGTGGGGGGAGAGCACCCCCCCCCCCCCAGTGCCCCACTGCCTGCACCGAATAATACCACCAGACAACATGCATTAGCAATGAGGCCTGAGCGATTTTAAATCACAAAGTCAAAGAAAACAGAGTTGAAAACGAGAGCAGCAACATTGCAAATGTTCCGATCCATTTGCAGACGTGAGAGGAACATTCCTTGCTGGTACGCTATTCTACTCCGTCCCCTGTGGCGCCACCTCAGAGACCCAATGTTTGTTCCCAAATGGCACCAGAGAATGACGCTTCGACACTAGCTTGTCTTGAAATGCAGTGATCCATTCTCTTATGGGTTTGATATTAAAAATGCGCCTATACGCATTCTTGCAGTGAGTTAGATGAAGAGATTGATACGACTTTAACGCGGACTTGCTAATCTTAGAAACAGGAAGGATTTTGAAACCAAAGTTGGGTGTCGGGGGGTCCTCCCCCAGAAAAATTTTACTTTTTATAGACTTTGTTTCCTGCATTCCTGTGACTTTTAAAGAATGAAAATAACAAAAAAAATTTTTTTTTTTTTGCAAACAGATCCTCAGAGATAGCCAATAACTAGAGATGGCAAAAGTACATGCATTCTATATTCAAGTAGGAGTACAGATACTTGTGGGGGGAAAAAAGTAAAAGTAGAAGTACTGATTCAACTTCTTTACTCAAGTAAAAGTGAAAAGGTACTGGCTCTGAAATGTTCTCAAAGTATAAAAGTAAAATTATGTCTTTTTTGTTGTTACATCTTTTTCATTTTTCTTTTTTTTTTTACATCTTTGTTTTGAGTCTTGTTACGTCTTGTTAGATTGTTTGAGTCTTGTTAAGTCTTATTTGTCTCATTATGTCTTGTTACATCTTTTTAGTCTTCTGTCTTTTTTGTCTTGTTGGTTATTTTATGTTGTTTTTTGCCTTGTTGCATCTTTTTTGTCTTGTTACTTCTACAAGGAATCACCTTTTCTATGTGTTACTGTCGTATCCATTTAGGATAAAATCAGTCTTGACGTTGGGAAGGCAGCACGCAATAAGGCAAAATAAGAATTATCAATAATTCCCCTCAAAAACATTAACACTAAAGTAATGAGCCTCTTTTTATTATGTGTGTTCAAACTGACTCTGATTATGTCAATAGAAAACATATTTCCATCACAAAGTATTTCACTTGTGCACAAATGTAATTTTTGGAAGACGGGGCTGGTACTACGCAGCTCCCAGGAGTGAATGTCTTTAACCGTACAAATGAAAAGCAGGGTGTTACTGACACATGTGCTCAGAAAACCCTCCCCAGATAAATAAAGTAAAGAACATGTCACCCTTGTTGAGGCTTAATCAGATTATGGTCCAGATCCAAGTTTCAGCTGGTCTCCAGCCTCCACTTGCCGCTAGCTGACCTTTAACCTCTCGGTGTTTGTCATGTCTTGGCGTGATGCTGTGATGTTACACTGCGAGAAAGAAAGACAAAAGCATCCAGCACATCATGAGCTGAGGATGGTTCTGTTTTGTGCCTCATTAAATTTATTTACTGTTCCAATGTCATATGGGGATAAATGGCACTGAGCTGGGATTTTTGTGACATCTAAATTAACAACAGTTCATCTACTCGAGCTTACAATCTCCAGTGTGAGGAGTGTTGACTTCATGCGGGAGTAATGTGCTTTTTCCATTTGAGACAACCCCACCTCACACACACACTCACTCACACACACACCACTTCCCCGATGTGGACGTTTGGATTGGACTGAATGGCTCATGCTGTAGGTGTTGCCATCTTCGAATTGGTTCAACTGCTGCCAAGGACTAAAGCCCCTTATCCTTGAGTAGGCCTGATCCTGGAACATTTCATATAGACGATATCGAGCAAAACTGAAACAAAGACAGAGAGAAAGAGGTGGGGTGGGGTGGGGCGGAGGAGAGAAGGAATAAAGGCCAGAAAACAAAACAAAAAAAAAGGTTATAAGAAACAGATTGCTAAACATAAACACCAATCAGTTGACAGGAGCAGAAACAGGAAATTAGATTCCCAGGAGCTGGAAAATGCATCCATGAGAGAAAAATTAGTATCAATGATTCATTGTATTTTGCCTGCCATGGTTGGATGAGGGGAAGGGGGGGGGGGATGAAAGAAAAAAAATGAAATAGAGAAGGAAACAAAGAAAGATAGAGAGGGATGAGGAAGACACAGAGAGGAGAGAATCAAACAGAAACGGATAACAGAACACTCCAAGGCTTATTCACTGCTCTGCCAGATACCACAGCAGCTTCTGTCTTGGCTTCAGAGAAGTCACTCCACTATCTTCCCCTGAGTTACCACCATCTCCTCAATCAGTCCCTCCTCATGCATACTGTGAGGCTGAAGCTTCGAGTGCAGAGGCCCAGCTTGCACAGGTGGGAAGTAGCCTGATACTGTACTTAAATAGATTTTCTGCGCTACTTTTTCTGACATTTTTTTACTTTCACTCCCTACATTTTAACATAAATATCTGCACTTTCTACTTTTAATGCATTTGAGAGGAATTATTGATCATTTTTGTTTTGTGTCGCTGTGCTCTGCCTCCTCAACATCAAGAATTATATCCTGAACGGGTGGGAAAATAAAATAATAATAAAGATGATTTCTGGGGGTATCCATCACACAAAACAGACACAACAAAGCAAGATGAAATATGTGTACAAGATGAAAAACAATGTAAAATAAAACAGACGTAACAAAACTAAAAGCATTGTAACAAGATGTGACAAGATTTTAAAAAACGACTGTATAAAAGACATAAGACAAAAAAGATGTAACAACAAAAAACAATGTAAAAAACGTAAAAAGAAAAAAAGACATAACATGACAAAAAAGACGTAACAAGAAAAAAAGATGCAACAACAAAAAATCACGTAAAAAATGTGACAAGACAAAAAAGACAACAAGATGAAAAGACTCAACTAGACAAAAAGTAACAAGACCAAAACAATGTTAAAAAAATGAAACAAGGCAAAAAAGACATAACAACAAAAAACAACATAAAAGACATAAGACAAAAACAAAGATGGAAAAGACATAAAAACATTAAAAAACGGTAAAAGTATGAACAAAAACAGTCTTGTATCTGTAATTCTACTTCAGTACAGAACGTGTGTACTTGTGCCATTTCTGCAAGCTTGCCACCCGAATGTTTCCAAAAGAACAGGAATCTCTACAGCAGCTAGCGATGAATTGCAGTGATACAGCCACTGTATGACTTTGCTAAAACTCACAATTTTTGCGTGAATTTGATGCAAGATTTTGGCCTGGTTTGGATACCGCTTTAAGCAGAACTTTTAGCATTTCCCCTTATTAGATAAAGAAGCCGACGATCCACAAATGCAGTCAGGATTTTCCAAACATGCAGTGAGATCAGCTGGATGTACCGCTGCAGGTGACTGCCCCAGAACGAGTGGAGGTGTGCAAATAAAAGCCATGCTACAGCTGTGACTTAATCAAAAAGAAAAACCGTCATATTCAACACTATAGTAACACAATAACATGCTATTATACCAGAGACAGAAGCTCCACTAAGCCCCTTGTCTCCTCCTTCTGTCTTGTGGGAGAAATGTAATTCTGGTGCAGGCAGTGCAGTTCTTGTGGAAATGAGCAAAACATTTTGGAACACAGCGAAAGCCACTGTGATCAATAGTGTCAGTGGATTTCCTGCTGAGTCACCTGAAACACTGGAGCCACCTAGCCAATTTGATGAGTCATTGCATTCTTGAAGCGTAAGTCATGACCCGTCACACGGCAAATTAGAGTGGATGCCCAAACCTCCCAATCATTGGATTAACATCAAAAAGAATATAAGTCAGCTGCAGCAAAAACGGTCAAAAACAAACGTTTTAAATGTTGTGTGTGGCTCATAAGGGAAACCACAACAACGAAAAAATGTATTTTCAGTCACTTCAGATTATTTGAAGTGAAATATTTTTGGTAAGGGTTTCCCAGTCCCATAAGCTAACCACTGAAAACACAAAGTTTAATAATACAACATGAAACCCTTGTTTAACAATAAAACCACTGTGTCTCCTTCTTGAAATATAACAAAAGTAACAAGCTTGGCAGGAGCTCCTGCAGGGAGTCAGTGAAGATGGATTGGATGCTCCTACTGTTTTAGAGAAGTCGGGCTAGTACATTTAAGATAATATACAACCGAGCCCTGTTCTATGGAGGGAACAAAGGCACAGGAGCCACAGGGTGGTGGGGACTGAAGCCCGGGTTGTGACCTGCTTTTCTTTAAGGCCTGACCTCACAGCTGCCCCCTCATGGGCAGGAGGAAGCTCGGCCTTACAACCTGGAGACCGGCGCGAGGGGGACGGGGGCCAAACTGGCAAGAGTCGCGGTGTTTTGGGGGCAATGAAAAATAATTTCCTCCTGAAGATGGGCCTCGGGGGATCCGGCTTGGCCCAGAGCTGAGGAGTGTGAGCCACGCAGGAGGAATTCCAAGGCGGGGTGACTGAGAACGTCAGGGGGAAATGTCAAAGACAGACAGCGGCGTCAGGCTGCTGTACCCCGGACCTGTTTACTCAATATCTGATTAAAACTGCACGATGAAGGAATTCAACATCCAGAGCGGAGCATGAGTCAAACAACAGGCATTAAGTCACTAATGTGCAGTGCAGAAATGTCAAGGGGGACAATTTTATTTGAAAACCACCTTTTGGAATATATTATGTAATCGACATACTTTCTTAATTTCGCAGCGTTCTCGACCGAATTCAACTTTTCTTCTGTGACCCACAAAATTCAATTATATTTATGGGTAAGATGATACTGTTTGAGAGCTAGTAGTGTATGAAACAGTTATTAGGGAACTCAGTGGTGGAGATCTTAAAAAAAAAAAAAAAAAAAAAAAAGACACCAGCTGGGCACCAGCTACAAGCACTGCATCACATTTTCTGCACAGGATGGGCTTTTTTACACCGCATGCAGCACGGCAGCGATATGTACGCACCACGTCTGACGCAGCACGTCCAATGCATGTTGTCATTTTATACCAACTCTGTTCAGAACAGGACTGACCCCATTCGTGTTTTGATGCTAGTTTGGAACAAAATACCAGAAACCCCAACAGCGATGGCAACAGCACCAAATGGCATCTTTTTTATGCTTGTCTAGATGTAGCCGGTTCTGTGGGTCATCGAAAACTTTAAGTTTCTCTGCCTCGACAATCAGGCTTTCCTCGTCCATTTCTCAACTGAATTAACTCAACTACTGGATGACAACAAACGGGATGTGCTGGGAGTAGGGCGCACTTGGTTTGCTGAGGTGTGACGGAATCCCAAAATCTTGGCTGAAAAAAGATAAATGATATCCCACATCCAATTCGAGCGAGTGTACAACAGTTATATATTTTCAAATTCAACCAGTGCCTCCACAAAATAAGACAGGAAAGGTTTATATTCATGTTTATTTTCAGCCTGGAAAACAGGAAACACATATGCTTAAAAGAAAAAATCAGATAATCTGTAGTACATCATTTTAAGGCAATTTTATGTGTTTAAACACTATTTTTGTGTGCTGCTGCAAGCTTGCAGCACACAGCAAAAATAGAACTCTATTCTATATTTGCTGCATGCTGCAGGCCTGCCACAGCTGCAACGTGCTGTATTCACATCTGGTGTGAATACACACAATCTGCTACCATTCTATTTTATTCAAACGTTTTGAGTTGAAAAAAGTAGCGGTAGGTATAACTGTGAAATTATTTCCTTTGAACGCAAATTTATGAAATTCTAAATGGATTAAGAGAAACAACACTGCCTGTAGCTGCCATTTTAATGACCTAAATAACATTATGAAATAGTAAATGCATGCATCCAACTTTGTTTATCCCCACTTTCCCCATTCTTGTGTTTAACGCTCCCACGGTTCTGAGCCACCACTATTGTCCCAGCTGCATCTATCTGGATATGGATGGTTGTTGCAAAATTTATTAAACAGACAGATCGTGATTTGGCACCGTTTTGTCTCTCTGCTTTCAAAGGACCATGTGGCATGTAACTCTATAAAAACAGACAATGTATTAATTTAACAAAAGAAAAATATCCAAAAAACAGTTGTGTGGGATTTTGTTTTTCTAGTTTAACAGCACCATGGCAAAAATTAGACGATAAGTGACTTCGGCAGATTCCACACTGACGGGCTGTTCCGGTATTCTCCTCTTGTTAAATCAGCCGGACATTTGAAGCTTGGAAAAAAAGACCATGATGGAAAATCCTCTTCCTTCTGAACGTCCGTCCCTTTGTTTTATGAGGAGATGATGATTGGTATTTTTACAGGGCATCCAATGGTGTCTTTAAGGTCAGTGATTTCCGCTGTAGGCCTTACTACGCTTGAAATTGAACTGAGGAAAGATGACAAAATGAGAAGATTCAGCGGGCGGAATTAAGCCGCAAAATGTGTCCACAGCTGTTCACTGGTGAACTCAAGGTGTCGGGGGGTTTGGGGGCAATTGCAAATGCAACAAAAGTGCACTGTTGGATGCTCTTATGGTAGATCAAACATGTCAACAAAGACAACATGCTCAATAAAGTGCACTTCCAGCAGACAAAACGTGATAAAGTGCCCTCTAGAGTGTCCTTCCAGTGGAGAAAACCGTCTAAAGTGCCCTCTAGTGTGCCCTGTGAGAAAATGTGGTAAAGTGTCCCCTAAAGTGCACTTAATTTGGACAAAATATAAGGTGCCCTTTAGTGTGTGCTTCCAATAGACAAAAAGTAATGAAGTGCTGTCTAGAGTGCACTTCCACTGGAGAAAACATAATCAAGTGCCCTCTAGAGTGCTCATGGAGAAAATGTGATAAAGTGCCCTCTAAAGTGTGCTTCTGTTGGACAAAATAGGATAAAGTGCCCTTTAGAGTGCATTTCCAGTGGACAAAATATGACAAAGTGCCCTCTGGAGTGCGCTTCAAGTGGACAAAATGTGCTTCCAGTGGGCAAAATGTGATAAAGTGTCCTGTGGAGTGCACTTACAGTGAACAAAATGTAATAAAGTGCCCTCTGGAGTGTGCTTCCTGTGGACAGAATGTGATAAGGTGCCCCTAAGAGTACGCTTCCAGGAGACAAAACGCAATAACATGCATCACAACTGGCATTCTGGAGCCCGTACGCATACACCTGGTGCCCTTTTTATTTTTTTGCCCCTGCCCCTCAGATAGTGTGAGTTCACCACTGCACAGGAATGTTTACATAACCAGCATTGGTTGAATTCACACCAATCCACTCAACTGACTTTTTTCTGATGGCAAGACACTAGAAGACAGCCCGGTCGTGACCCTCACAGAAGCCAGCACTCTGCTGTACTTGTGTATAAAGTTTTCCACTTTCCCAGGCGCTTGTTTCAATACACAGACTTCAAAGTGCACTTGAAAAGGTAGAGATATCTACCCCAACCCCACATCCACTCCCCATTTACACAGGGGAAAGTGGAGCAATGTGGTTCATATTATTTGATAAGCATCCCATATTCTCAGAGGTATTTTAATGACCTGCGGCTAGTGCTTTCATGGTCCTGGCGCTAACTCTCCAATGACACTTAGGGAGCGTGCACATGGAAGGGTCCTGAGTGAAAAAGGGCTCACAAGATCTTTATTACACAACGACACCCGGCGCGTAGACATCGTTCTGTATGATGGAGAAGATGATCAGTTTTCCTTTCTCTCGGACCACTGGTATTCATTATGTATCTTCTTTTTCCATCTGTCCGTTTATTTTTCGCTGTCTGGAGATGTCAGGGCAAGCGTGTGTTCTTCCCCTGCCGTGACTGTGCGAGTGTGTACTGATGGCCGTCAGGAGGGACACATTGTGTATTGTTTTAGGCCGTGCGGTGTGCCAGCTGTCATGGACGGCCTTGGCCGAGGTTTTCCTCAGGCCTCTGTGTTTCTCAGTCGTTACAAGTGCAGTCTGTGAGGTCTTTGGCAGCCACGTCTAACCATACACTGATAAGTTTAGACCAAAAACTTTTTCTTTTTTTCACAAAATCAGCATAAAGATTCATGTGAGGCGTGACACTGGCCACCCAAGCACTGCTGTCAGTATATTAGGAGTGAGTCACTAAAAAAAAATCTTTAAAGGGATAGTTCAGATTTTTTATGTGGGGTTTTATGAGTTACTCATCGATAGTCAGTGTATTACCAACAGTAGATGGAAGTCACCACGTTCGTTCCCTGTTTGCAGAAGCAGTAAGAGTACCAGTACATAAGTTAAGCAATGCACTGCTGTGGCCAGGGTCAGCAGCTACGTAGTTTAGCCACTTAAAAAAAAAGAATCAATATCAGTATAAGTGTACGCTATATTTAGAATATCTTCACTGCATTACCTTGTTGTACCTTGTCAGACAGACTTTTCAAATGCTTCACCGTCATTATATAAGCCTTGGCTTCAGCCTATTCCTTTTTCGGTTACAGTTTGTTTAAAAAAATTGTGAGAAAATGTTTATTGCAAACATGTATAGAAATTCTTTGTTAACTGACTGTACACAATTCAAGTTTTGTACTGTATGTAACTGAAATAAATCATTCATTCAAAATAAGCCAAATATCGCTTTCTCTTGCTCAACCAGACTCCAGTGGCAAAATAAATAATTTTACCTGATAGTACACAGGAGTTGCTGGTCTGCCGCTGCCTTGATCTGTTAGTTTGTGTTATTCTGAGACTTTGCTGAATCCGAACCACACCTAGGTCATACAATATCACGAACAAACTAACAAATCAGGCAGTGGTAGACCAGCAACACCCATGCCCAGCGAGGTAAAATTACCGATTTTGATAATTTTGAGTCTGGTTGCTTTAGAGATGGTAATATTTGACTCATATATCGGCAGTCTCCCGCTGGAAAAGGCTGTCTGGAACCAGGGAAAGTGGTGAAAATATTCTGAATTGCGTGCACTTGACCATGAGATGACGTGAGAATCCATCTTGCCAGGCTTCAAGTTATTTGTTTGTGTCAGCACCAAAAGTGGTGCAGCCAATCAGTGTCCTAAGATGGATTACTGACAGGTGTGATAACAACGAGAAGCGTCCATGGAAGCCTTGATCTGATTGGTTGAAGTTAGCCCGTGTTAGATGTGATAGACAGATGGTTCATCCAATCACCTGCCTAATGTTTTTTGAAAGTGCCTGCCCTTTTCCAAACAGTTTCTAAGGACGACTTCCCAAAAGGTTCTTTGTAACAAACCATCTGGTGTGTCAGGTTACTTTTTTAGGTGGCAAAAATATGTTTTGCTGCTGACCCTGTCCACAGCAACATTTCTGAGATTCCGTGCTGGTTGTCCTGTTTGCTTCTCTGAACTGAGGGTGTGTCAACCTCCATCTACTGTAGTTAATACACTATCAAGAAGCACCACATACAGCCCTACTTCAAATAATCTGAACTATACCTTTAAAAGCTTACATGCCTCAGATGTATATACTGTAGAAATACTTTACTTTATTAATCCCCAAGGGGAAATTCATTTGTCTGTAGTAGTCTCATCTATTAGTATAAGAATTATAGAGTCTGATGGCAGTTGGTATGAAAGATGGCAGTTGGTATGAAAGATCTTCTGTATTCTGTATTAATTATGCCTAAAACTTTATATTCTAATTATGCAATAATTTCATATTGATCATTTACTTCAATTTCGTATGGAAAAGACAACTGACAGATTTTTCTGTAAAGGTCATATACTGTGATTGTTAGCAGATTGTTTCTGTGGACAGTCGTATAATGAAACCAAGGGATCAAAAATACACCCAGCAACTTTCAATCTAACAATCATCCCAAACACTTGTCATCGCCGTTGAGTTACAGTTAAAGTGATTGCACAAATACCCAGCGGCACAAATGGGACACGACCAGTAAAATTTACCATAAAACAAATTGATCAAGACATTTGCCATCGATGGAGCGTTGAAGTTCCACGGCAGCAAGGTCTGGCTTGGACGGAACGTCTTGCCACTTTCCAGTCTCCTGTCCCGTCCTCTCTCGTCAGCATACAGCTGCATTGTTTGCCTTCATCAAGCTACACCGCAAAAGCCAAGTCTCACCCTTCAGGGGTTGGAGTTCGGCCTCATTTACCGACATCAGAGTTTGTTTGTGCGGATGAGTTATGGACTTACTCTGCTGGTATGTTCTTTTGTGGTGATTACAAAGGCCCATACAGTGAGTGGGAAGCTTCCACTAAACTGTCACACAGCAACTTCTTTGTTTCACAGAGACTTTCAGGAGGTGGCTCTTTACACAGCAAACACCCCAATTTCCCAACAGCCCCATCTACCCCCGAACTGTAAACCTGCCAATCCCTCCGGACCCCCCTGGCATCTCAACAGAGTCAAACAAAAAGGCCTGGATTCAAACAAGCGGGTTTTACTGATGGATCTGGAATATGTATTTCTCACTCTTGTTCATAGTGTGTATATTTTTGTGGAATAAAAACTTCTGAGAATCCACATTTTCCTTTCCCCAAGGGAGCTGCAAGACCGGGGGAGCTGGGGCGGGGGGGGATACTAGTCATGTTGTGGTTTTTCAGGCAAAATCCCGATAGTCTTTGATGTGTTTCGAAACAGAGAGCGCAGTCCAAGTGACAATGCCCGGTCTGAGCAGCTACGCTGGTTTGATTTTGCCCCGTGTCTTTCCATAATTTCCCTTCGTCTTTTATGTCTGAGAAAATGTGTTGTGGATTCCCAAGCTGTAACATATTGTAAATTGAGTGTAAAATGACAGAACCATGTGAATTATGAGGATTGATGCATCATGATCTAAATATGCAGTTCGTGCAGAGTGCACATTTGGCTTGCTCTGTTTTTTCTTTGTCTGTTTTTTTTATTTTTATTTTTTTATATAATGCAGAAATCTCTGTTCCAGCTTGAGGGAGATGAAACAGGGAGGAGCACAGAAAAGGAATAGCAGCGCTGGAATATTTACCACAACATTTGAGATTTATATGAATAGACTAGTGTGCTCATTTCAAACTTATAAAATGCAGAAAAGTCTGGCGGATGAACCACTGATTCCATAAGCTTCTGTGTCTTTAATTTTCTTTAATCTCACTTTCATGTAATGAGGCCCCTTTAAAAAAGCAGTTTATTCAAGTGTGCTATTAGTATACTGCTTTTAAACTAAAAATAAGTATGTTTTCAGTTTACTTTGTATGTATCAGATATACAAAATTATACTTCCTTCACACTCCCAGAGGAAAATGTTCTTTCTCACAATCATCTTTTCTTTGTCATCCCTTTTAATCTTCATTCCATCTTAATCCTGAGTCTTGAGAATTTTTATGTTAGTCCACAGTGTACATATGACTTAACTTCAAAAAAGTGCAGTTAAAGGTATATTTCAAGTATAAAAAATAATACATAAATTGTATATCTGACAACTCAAAAATAATAAGTAAATATGATGTTAAATTCACTTTCAGAAAAAATTACAAGTATACTTGCAGCATAAAAACTTTTAAACTAGTTTTAAGGATGCACTGATCGACCGGCCAGAGACCGGGACCCGCTGGTTTCAGCCTTACTGGCCCTGACCAGTGACCGGCTGGTCAGTGTTACATATGCAGTTCTGTGCCAGTCATATTTGCGCACATGTTCTGCACAATGGTCACATCATGCGCGCAGCAGACACTAACCTAACGTAACACCCACAAAAGCGCTGATCGCAGCCACACACACACTTGCATGAAGTCGTTGTTATTGATAGATTTCAAGAACAGGATAAAGAGAAGACCGACCGTCTACGATGAGACACAGCAACTGAGCAACTGATGATGTTGCAGAACAGCCGTAAACTTTCTGGCCCTTCATGCTAATGTTAGCCAGCAGCAGACTGCTGTTCACAGAGGAGCAATTAAAATTTCACCTCCTGTTCTGGCTGAAGAATAAACAACCTGTGTTGATGCGTATCCTCACCCTGCATGAGATCACAGGAAATCACGTCCCGTGAAATGCCGCGAGATTCCACGAGATCTGGTTCTTCGAGTAGATAATCTTAGTATAATAATATAATAAGGCCTGGCTGTAACCTGGACAACTTTTGGAGAAAATGTGAAATAGTATTTAAAGCGATATTCCACTTTGTGAGAATAAGCCACTCAGTATGTACTCACCACTATGCCGATGTGATGATGGGTGAAGGTCTTCAGTTCACAAAACAATCCTGGAGTTTTAGGAGAAACAGGGTAGCAGCCTCATC
>JAJHUR010087032.1:0-24481 GCA_027495735.1 Lutjanus campechanus
GTTGTTTCCTGTAGTTACGGTGATTTTGAAAATAGTAACACAGTAGATAGTGGAAGGGCAGAAAAATGCTGCCTGAGATAGGCTTCAGGCTCATGCTAAAGGTTAGATACGGATATGTACTGAGCCCGTACTCTGCATTCATTTTATCCGTATTTGTGCACGTTTTCTGAAAGCTTATGGATATGGACAAAACAGTACTGAAAACGACGTTTGTCATCAGTTAGTTGGTGAAAAGAATTCTCCGTCCACATTTTGCAACCTCTTCTAGTGTCGCCATGTTTGTTGTTGTTAGAAACTTTTGAATGTGAGTGGCGCCCTCTAGTGGATATATTGCTTAACATTCGTGCCAACGTAAAGACTGTACGAAAGTATGTGGGCAGGGGCAGATACACTGTTTGAAACTGATTTTTCGTATGTAAAGGGGCAAAAGAAAGAAAGAAAGAACAAGAACAAACTCTTTTCTTGAAGAAGAAAGACCGGTATGTTTTGGGGGTGCGGGTAGAAAAATTATTTTCTACGTTTTTCATATTTTTTGTTAGTCTTTAAAAAAAAAAAGCATCAGTAAGAGGACTCTCTCTGTCTTCACTCCTTCAGATTGTCTCTGCCTCTCTCGTGCTGTCTTTATCTCTCCCCCAGGTTTTTTCCCAGCATCTCTGAGGTCTGATTGGGGAAATGTGACCTATTCATCACAGCTGACATAGTCTCTGTGTTTACAAGCCATACACACACACACACACACACACCATCATTTGTGCTGCACATCGCGTGTTTGTTTGTGATTGGCAAAGCTCGGCTGTAGGAGGTGGTGCCTAGGGAGAGAACCCTGTAAAACAGGGACAACTGCTGTTTTTGGTTTGTGTGAGTGTGTGTGCATGTGTGTGTGTTTGTGTGATTGAAGGTACTTTGTTAATCATTTGTAAGCCCTGCCAGATGCCATGCAGGGGACCAGAGTGCGCGGGGCCTGTCAGTCAACCACCCCTTCATCGCACAAACGCACACAGAAACACACACTCATTCAGGTGCAGGTGCACTGCGATCCAACCACAGCCCCCTTCCCCTTGAGGCTGATTAGTATTCATGAGATCTCAGGAGGCCCCCTCATACACACACACACAGCAACACACACATATTCTGGTGGATTGGTCCATTCTAATTATCTCCTGGCGTTTATGGAGAGGGCTGATTAGAAGCTGTCAGTGTGACTGATGACGACATGCCATGTTATCCCCCAGAGAGAGACAGAGAGGAGGGCTGGTCACAGCTGTGGACTCCACCACTTCTCTGTCCTCGCCTCTTTATAGTTGGTGCCTTTCTTCCTCGTAACTGTGCTCCACTAACAGCTGCCTTGTTATGTGCCTCCATAGGTAAGCCGGTGATGATCATAACGGAGTTCATGGAGAACGGATCTCTGGACACTTTCCTCAAGGTGAGTCATGTCTCAGCTGGAAGGAACACGGCGCTCCCATTTCCTCCAAGGTCGGAGCCACAAGATTTTTACAAAGGCCGCGTGGAAAACGATGTCCCCGCTGTAAATTGCAGTGTTCGTTTCTCCCAAGTTGCTGTATCTGAGGGCAGATTCTTTTAAGAATATATAAAAGACACCTGATTGAAATTGTCTTTCATCTCTCAAAGCTGGCAAATTCAATCCATGAAAGTTTTACAAAGTCCATCAAGGACTCGCATTAAGCCATTCAAGGACTTTACTTAACATGTATCAGCTAATTAGAGTTTCTAGACTTGTTTTGAACCACATTTTCATATTTAGTCACCACATTAAGAGCATAAAACGCAGTTTTACGCTGTCTAAAATGAACATAACTGTCTACAATCACACATTATTCCATAAAAGATAAATGTGTGCAGCTTGGCAGAATATGTCATGGGATGAACTGCTGAGCTTAAGTGACTGAACAAATAGTAAAAAGAGTACAAATCACTATTGTCTTAGCTGCAATAACCATGCAACCAATATAGAACCAATCATAATTTTTATGTACACTTAGTACAGACATATAATTTAATGTCAACATATTGAATTTTTCCTTTTTAATGATGTTATTTCCAAGTGTGCACATCTCATTAATCTAAAATGCACGTTTTATGCATTCATATCTCATTAACAGCCAGGCTAGTTCGGACTATTTGATGTAGGGTTGCATTTACCATTGCCCCTTTTCCGTCGGGGAAACTGCCACTGTGCAAAACAGATATCACTCTCTCCAAACCAACCAAACTCCAAAATCAATCATTTTACCTTGCAGAACACAGCAGCTGCTTGTCTACCACTATCTCAGTCAGTTTGTTTGTCTGTGTTGTTGTGCGACTTTGGTGTTTTAAAAGCATAGTTTGGTTTCACCAAAGTCACACAAACAAACTAACAGATGAAGGCAGCGGTAGACCCACAGCTCCTGCATTCTGCTAGATTAAATTACTGATTTCACAAATGGAGTTTGGTTTGCTCATACAACGGTACACTTAAATTGATATAGATTTGTTTAAGTGGACTTTTTTTAAGTGGCTAAAATGCCTTTTGCTGCTGACCCTGTCCACAGCAGTACATTGATTTGCTTCCATGCTGGCTCCCTGCTCTGCTTTTCCTCAGGAAAAAAAATGCTGACTGGCATCTCTCGTAGGTAATACACCGACTATAAGTACCTCATACGATCTCACCTCAAATAGTTTGAACAGTCCCTTTAATAACACTTTCACTAAGTAATTTACCTTTGGGGCCACCGAAAATGAAGTAAAGTAAAGTAACAGTGCAGACAGATTTAACTAAATATATTTAAACATTACAGTTACAGTTACAGCTGAAAAGGACAACAACAAATTTGCTCATTTTACATATTTCCGCAGTTCTAATCAACTGCCAGTTTTCTAGCCAGTATATACAGTACATGCATGGAGGTAGTGAGATGAACAAAGACGTGGACGAGACCAGACACCTTCAGATGGATGCTTGGCCTCCACACGCCTTCATCACTTGATGTTTGATACTGGGTTTATAAAATGCACTTAGTGTCCACATCTCAGAGCAGAAAAACAGACAAATGGGTAATAAAACAAAAAGCATTTTCTACAAATGTAATGTAATATAATACCACAAAAGTAATATGGAGTCAAGAGTCACTTTATAAGCAAATCATCTTAATCCTGAATGAACTGAGAAGACATTTACTATAGTGAGAGACTTGTTTAAATAAAAAAAAACAAGCAGAGCAAGTGATGAAACCAAAGTTAAATCCAAGGCGTAGTACTACCAAAGTCCTGAAAAGCATATTTTACTCAAGGTTATTGCTGAACATCTTATCAGTGATTCAGAAATCAAAGGAAGGCTGTGGAGCTTTTGCCTTGTAATTAAAATTGACATTATGACAAGAGTTAAAAAGAGCCTGTCACTCAATACGTCATTACACAAATTGATGTTTTAAAAGATCTTTCAAGCCATCCTCTGAAACATATCACAATCCTGCAGACACGTTAAGTTTATTTTAGGGAATCCAGATGTATTTTCTCAAAATCGACTGAAGGCTTTGAAGTATTTCTAAATAAAAAAAAAAGTCTCTTATGTACGCGGAATTATGGATCTTTATTTAATTGCAGATGCGGTAAACAAGCACATAATGTTGTACATTTTGATAAATGTGTGATTCATGATTCCTGTTCATACAAAACATGTGCCAAGAAGCAGCAAATGTGCGGTATTGATTTAGCCGAGGAGCCCTGAATTGGGTTTTGCATACACTCAGATGAATAGCTTGTTGCAGCCCTGGTGTGCCTCCCATTCAAAGTCCCCCTGATTCATATTCAGAGTTGTTTGTCAGCCAGTAAAATCACTGCAGTGCTCCAAAGCCATTAAGCCTGTGATGATAGGCCCATCGCTAAATAGACACCAATCCCATCAGCAACACTGAGGCAAAATGAAATGAAATCTGACAGATAAAAAATGGCTAAGGAAGACGGTGTCCTGAAACACACACACACGCAGATACACACATGCATGTTGTGTGTTACAGTATGTATTGTAATGAGGGTCATAAAGAGTCTTCCACAGTGGCTCAATATAATTATGGAATCAGTTTTATGGGTTTTACAGCTCATCCGTGCTCCTGGCATCCATATGTGTCTTTAATTATGCTGACCATTTATTAAGCAGCCGTCCCTCAGAAATAACAAAACCACTCTCTTCCTTTCTCAGGCTGGCTGGCACCAACAAGGATTAATTTTTTAACCCAATTAAATCGGTTTAACTTAAAATTATGTTGCACCAAACTAACTTTTAAACTAGATTAAACCTTCTGTTGCACAAGTTGATAATTCAGCTAGCAATGTTTTCTTAACCTTTTAGCGAACTTTTTATACCTATGACGTTTTCTTTTCTTTTACTTTAGCTTGATATCAAACATTTTCACATTTTGTTCATTTTTTAGCTAGCTAGCAAATAATTTAATGTTTTGTTAAGGATTACAGAGCAGGGGAAAGTTTATGCGCCCCTCCTCTTTTGTACTTTATTTGGTCCTAACAGGACTCAAATGTATTTTTTATTTAGCATCTCCATATTTAATTTCAGTTTTCATCACTTAACTTGGATTGACTAAACCTAAAGTAGTTTTGAATAGTGCAACAGAGCTCTGCTTATTTCTAAAACCTGATTTAGATGTTTTAAACCTAGTTTTGCTAAACTCTGATAAGAAGTAATCATAGATTAAGTTCATCTTTGTTAGTGCAGCCCAGTCTTAGTAATCTTCTTCCAACAGTGGCCTCTCTGTCATTTCCTTTATAACATTTCCCCTTTTAGTTTTCTCGTAAAAAAACTTAAGTAATATGCCAGAATTTGCCAAAAAAACTCTCATTTTCCATCTTCACCTGTCTCATCTGTCTCCTTCATCTCCTTGTCTAACCTCTCTGCCCCGCATTTGTCTCCTCTCTCTTTCCCTGCCATGCCCACCCTTCCCTCCTCCTTCCTGGCAATACAATGTGGTGGGCAGATTGATAGAGGAAGTCTGTAGGTTTGTTAGACAGTCCAATCAATCAGCATCTCACAAAACCACCGGCTAATTAACTTACTCCACAGCTGCCGAGGGAGAGAGAGAGAGAAAGAAGGATAGAGGAAGGGGAGGGGAGAGGAGTAGAGGGTGCACAGATGCAGAAAGATGAAGGAAGATGGATAGATAGATGGAAACTGAAACTAAGTAATACAGAGTTCTCTCTGTGTCTGAGACAGAGACTGAGGAGGGACAGAGATGGATGGAGAGGACAAAGAGACAGAGGGAAGGAGAGATGATATAAAGGAGAGAGGGTGACTGATAACATGGATGGCTTTTTAACGGGGACCGTTGGCCCAGGGCAGAAATAATTGGCAGAGGAAGGTGAGCTGGACCGTCATCGATCAACAGGCTGTGCTCTGTGCCAAAGACAGCTCACATCTGAAATCCAGTGAGCTCTGCTTGGGCACACGGTCAGTGTTAGAGTGGAAAGTTTTGTCTGCTCTGTCAGATCCAATCCTCTGAAAGTAGGATTTTTTTTTTGTGATCCCGTATTGATCCCTGGGAGGAGAAATTCATCTTTTGCTCGCCACCTTCCATAGAGAGGCCAAAGCACAGGGTTAGCAAGAGCTGGAAGGGATTCTTGCTCAGGGACACTTCAGAAGCGCAGATTGCTGCCATTACAGACGCTTGAATCCTGGCTTGAACCTTCACTTCCAGCTGAGGTTGTTGAAGGACCCCGCCTTAATCACTATACCACCCTGCTGCAGCATTTTACACTCTGTGCTGTCTGTTTGTCTCCCTCCCCAGAAACACGACGGCCAGTTCACAGTGATCCAGCTGGTGGGCATGCTGCGTGGCATCGCCTCAGGTATGAAGTACCTGTCGGACATGAGCTACGTTCACAGAGACCTGGCAGCCCGAAACATCCTGGTCAACAGCAACCTGGTGTGTAAGGTGTCCGACTTTGGCCTGAGCCGGGTTCTGGAGGACGACCCAGAGGCTGCCTACACCACGAGGGTAAGACACACACACGCAGGCTGCAGCTGACTTAAATAAATGTTATCTCCAATTACAGTTCATTCACCCACTGACCTCCACAGTGTAAGATTCAATCCAAATCCAAAACAAAAAGAGAGCTGATCCGAAAAGCACCCGAGAGCAAGAAGAACTGATCCAAAATTAATCTCCATAAACGGATATCTGCATACGAATTAGACTCACAAGTCAGTCTCTAAATGCTTTGCTCAACAGAAAGTGAGGACAGTCTCCCAGCTTTTGTTGCTAAAATTGGGTGGGAACAATTAGAGAGTCTATAAAAAAAAAAAACCTGCACTGAAGAGCCTGAAGTCTTGTCGTACATTATGTGTGTCATTTCTGGTAAGGTACATCCTTGAAAAAATGTAACAGACAGAATTACTGTATCAGAAACATTCTGGTTTCAGTTTGTAGTCTGAGTAACATTGACCAATCATGTTTGAGTGGGCTTAACTTGCATGCAAGTTAAGCCCGTGTGTGGAGAGCAAAAAGTGGTGGAATGCACTGGCCAAAATGCAATCAGCAGCAGCACTTTGTGTTGTCAGCAGACCTCCACTGTTGACATGAAAAGTGACCGCACGTACACATAGATCATGAAAGAATTTTTGAATGATGGACAACGAGAAAGTCTAATGCAACCTCTGGCTGATAGCCACTCAGGTTTCACACACACACACACACACACACACACACACACACACACACACACTCAGTACAAGCTCAAACAGAGGCACAAACAGGCTGCTATTTCTCTAAATAACATTAACTTCTCCATGATTCTAGACTCAAATGTGGGACAAAAGATTAGAAATTGAGAAAGTTTATGCAAATGATAACTTTTAGAAGCTACAGGGACTTGAAAATGATGAAAACAAGGTGCCGTGCCATTGTTCCAACGGCCCATTATTCCAAAACCCCAACAGTCCAAAAAAAATGTCCCGTTGGATTGAAAACCTATTTGTCCGACAGGCCCTCATTCTGAAAACAAACGCCCATTGAACAGCACTGAATCACAGCTGAATATGTAAATTATGCTAAACACACCTGGAAGCTGCAGTCTCATTATTGGCAGGAGGGAGCCTGCTACTTTGAGTCCAGATGTGTGAAGAGGGCATGCAGGTACACACACTTTGACACACAGACCTGACTGGCTGTGACGGTATGGATTTTTTTCTTACTGCAGCGACAAAGCAACTTAATCCCGCAGGATGGCGGTTTACCGTGACTGCCTTAATAATTACATTTTATTAGACTTTATTGAAGCATGCTGTCATAAGCGTATCTCCTTTAAGGAACAGCACAGCGAGTAGTGTGTGTGTGTTGTGTGAGTGAAAGTGAGCAGCAGACAGTGTGTGACGGTGATGCCCATAGCGGAGCAGAAAGCTGTCAATCTGGTGGTATATATACAGTACAGGTTTCAGTGTGTCAGTTAATAAACACTGCAGTTTTTCAAGAAAAGTACTTCCTGTTATTTCCCAACTTGTGGAAATGTGAAAGAGGTCAGCCTTGAAGTAAGCTGAACAGGAAAGGCTAAAGTTAAAGTACCTTTACAACGTCGGTTCCAGTGCGATGGTATCCCTTTTCCAAAACTTTGTAATCCAGCCCCATCTTTTTTTGGAGACGAAAATCCATGATCATAAATCCAACACCGAATATCTTCTGTGGTTATTTATCCATTTTTACGTGTTGACAAAACTTGTCAACCAATCAGAGGTTGTGTTCTTGACTTGTGTGAGACAGCCTCGATCCGTAGATGTTTTAATAGATTAATGTGCTGATCTCATGAAACTTCAGACCCTTCAAAATTAGATTTGTAGTAATGAGCTCAACCCTGCGGTGGGCATCATATGACCATGGTATTGTGGTAATGCAGTTATGGTTATAGCCTGACACCCAGAGCAACAGAGTGGGACGCCAGCCAGGATTTTATCTGGACGATTCTTGTCTGGTCTCGGCTACCACAGCAGGAACTGAGTGGACCTGTGATGACCTCCTCTCTACATGTATGACATGTTTCTGTGAGGACTGGGCGAAGACATAAGGCTTTGTAACAGTATTGCACAGTGCAGTTTGTTTTCTAAACAGCTGAAGTTTTGTATGAGGTCATGATTCGCAACTGATGATATAAAGGTGTACTGCAAAATTAAATGCACACAAACTCCTCCTCCCTTTCATGCTTTTGCCTATATATAGTAAAATCAAAGAAGTCTTTGGCAACATCACCATCCCCTCACAGAGCTCACAGAGAATGAAGAAACTCAAACGTCAGTGAGTTAAACCACTGCGGAGTAACTCATCTAAAATGCCCACAAGGAGATGGCATTATTCATATTCATAGGAAGTGTTGGGGATGTTATTTTTAATATGGCATTAGCATTGCCCTGGGAGGAGTGTATCAGCCGCTGACTGCTCTATTGCAATCACACACACACTCCCACTGATGTCAGGAGACCTAGATGGAGAGCTGCAGGCATGGAGGGTGGGGGTGGTGTGGGGGTGGGGAGAAAGGGAGAGGCCGAGGCGGAGATGGGGAAGAGACACAGAGAGGGAGGATATCAAATAAGACCGAGATCGAGGGAGGCTGAGAGAGAGAGAGGGAGAAAATAAGGGAAGGCAGGGGAAGGATCCAGTGAGAGCAGTTAAGAGAAAGAAAAAAAAAAAGAGTGGGGTAGGGGTGGACAGGGGGTGGTGGAAACAAAAGTACAGTGCCGAGTGACTTGGCAGCTTTGTCTTTTATTTGACTTTGACCAAGCAGAGATGGGGGATGCTAGGTGGTGCAGAGGCAGCTGCCGCATGTTAAAAAGCTGAACCGAGCCCTATAGAGGTACACTGAGAGTGTGTGTTAGACAGAGTAAGAGCGTGGGCGGGGGTATCTTACTGCCTATTGTGTCTATACAGTGGCCTTTATGGAATTCTTTTGATCTGCACATCAACAACAAAGGAGAAGCAGCATGGAAGAAGAAAAAAGACATTGATGGCAAAAAGAAAGCGCAACAACATACAGTGCAGCGAGAGAAACCCTATGTTGTGAGCGCATTAGAGAGGAGTGCTGTTTTGTTAAGATGGTGTGTTACCTCACCTGCTCTGTTCTTAAAGGGATAGTTCAGATTGTTTGCAGCGGGGTTGTATGAGGTACTTGAGAAGTTTCGGTGTAGGAAGATAAACAATGTGCTGCTCCGGACAGGGTCAGCGGCAAATTTTAGTCACTTAAAAAAAAAAAATCAGTGTCAGTTTAAGTGTACACTATATTTAGAATATTTTCACAGCTTTACCTTGCCATAAGACAGCCATTTTTGATGGGAAACTGCTGTTATATACGCCAAATATCGCTCTCTCAAAACCAACTGAACTCCATAGGCAAAATCAGTGTTTTTACTTTGTGGAATACAAGAACTTTTCGTGCATCCCTGCTTCAGTTTATTTGTGTTACTGTGCAACTTCAGTGAATCCGAACGAACCTCTTAAAACACCAAAGTCATACAATATATACAAACTTACTGATCGAGGCAGCGGTAGACCAACAACTCCTGAGTCCTCTGAGGTAAAATTAATGGTTTTGTCAATGGAGTCTGGTGGCTTTGGACAGAGCGATATAACGGCGGATTTCCTGTTGGAAAAGGCTGTCTGACAGCAAGGTAAAGTGGTGAAAATATTCTCAATATACCGCACACCGATTTGGATTTTTTTTTTTGGTGGCTAAAATAATAATTTCAGGGCTCAACAATCAGGATTGCCTGAAATGTCATGTCAGGCTAGTAAATCCAACAATTCACTTGCTAGAATTAAATTATTAAACCATTTTGACAATCAATTAATGGTTAAAGTAATTTAACATGCAAAATTGGCAGAAAATGTTGTTTTGTGCCTCTCAAACATGGAAATTTCTCCATTTATTATCATAATTATTAAACTTAATATTTGGGAGTTTTGGACTGACAAACAAGATTTTGGATTACATTGGACTTTGAGAAACTGGGATGGACATTTTTCACTATTTTCTAACATTTTATAGGCACTACAGCCTTAAATTAAACATGACAATTAACCTTAGTCTAATAAATACAACAATTCGTCCAGGGGCAAGTAAGAATGAACGTCGAGCAAGTAGATTTCTGAAAAAAACACTGAACCATGCCACTTGCTGTTGACCCTGTCTGAACAGTACACTCGTTAGCTTCGTGCACTAGTAATCCTGCTGCTTCTCCAAACCGGGGGCATGCCAACTCATCTCCTGCAGATAATACACTGACTCTGGATAAGTACCTCATGCAACCCCGCTTCATATAATCTGAACTATCCCTTTAAAACAGCAAGCTTCTCTGCAGCCACCATCTTGTAATGTGTTTTGTCAGCTTTGCTCTTGATTTATTATAGCGCTTGGCAGCGAACGTATTAATGAAACAACTTCTAAATATTTACAGCGCCGCAAAACATCAAGTTCAGTGTGACATATTCAGTATGCCAAGTATGTGTTGACTGTTTTGTGAACCTTCTCCAGGGAGGGAAGATCCCCATCAGATGGACGGCTCCGGAGGCCATAGCCTACAGGAAGTTCACTTCTGCCAGCGACGTGTGGAGTTACGGCATCGTCATGTGGGAGGTGATTTCATACGGAGAGAGACCTTACTGGGAGATGTCCAACCAGGATGTGAGTCACAAACACACACATCATGTCTCATTTACAGAAATCTGCAGTCAGTTCTTAACTATGAAACTGAATTTTCCTGGATATTTTTATTTCTGTCTCTTGTATTGATCGCAGAACTTGATCTGTTACACTCTCTCCCCTGCAGGTGATCAAAGCAATAGACGAGGGCTACCGTCTCCCCGCTCCGATGGACTGTCCTGTGGTGTTGCACCAGCTCATGCTGGACTGCTGGGAGAAGGGACGCAGTGACAGGCCAAAGTTTGGACAGATTGTCACAATCCTCGACAAGCTCATCAGAAACCCAGCCAGCCTCAGAGAGCTGGCCAACAGCTCAGCATGGTCAGTGGGAGAAAGCTATAAATTAAAGCTGTGAATTCAACACATTCACTGACTTGTAGTCTTTGAGATACTTGGATCAGATTAAAAGACGGTACATGGATTGAAGACATAATCACTACCTCAGATCTACATTGCAAATCTACTTTGTCAGTTTTGAAAATTGGGCAAAGTAGGAAATGTCATTTCAGTAAAATTACATTCTTATCTTTTGTCAGGAAGGTAATATTTGTCAGTGAAAAGGTATGAGTATAAGGTTGTGGGTTGGCATATCCATTCAGTAAAGACTCCCTGTCTCCCCAGTTGTATTGCACACATCCATAAAATATCATTATGTTTACATTTACATTTTTATACTTGTGTGCTGATGTTTAGAACCAGAGCAGCACACAGTGTGCAACAGAATATGTTTCATTCCCTTTCAAACAGACAGAAGAAACTCCAAATAGAAAATGCAACAAATTCCAAAACAGCTGAAAGGATAACAACGGGACCAAAAGAAGAGTCTTAGGGCGGGTTCACACCTAAACATCCAGTTCCTGAATCAAATCAATGTGATACTTTATATCAATTTTCTAACTGGTTCAGTGCGTGTTCAAAAAGGCAAAGCTCCAACTGTCCAAAAAGTGTAATCACAAGTCATGTGATGGAAATGTTCTTCGATTACTGGTCATACAGTCAGTGCAAAAAAAGACAACAAATCCTCCCCAATGTCTACATACAGTATATCGTACATCATGCAGCACTGCAGGGTCTGTTCATGTTGTTGATCTGGAGCACATAACGGCAGACTTTAGAGGACCGTGCATATAAATATCTCGTAAGACAGCGGGTATTAAATAATTTAATAATGCAGCCATTTCTCACTTGACCATGAGTCCAGTTTGTCCGCTACTAGCTACAGAAAACGCTTCCTGTGACTGGTTCGAATTGTGTTCACACCAGCTCCAGAGTTCACTCGACAGCTGTCCTTCGAGGTGGACCAGAGACCGGTTGTTTGGTCCACACCAGAATTTGAGTCCTGACGTTCACACCTACCCAAATAAACCGCACTAAGGGGGGTAAACGCTCCAGGGTTTGGTACAATCGGACTAAACAAGGCTGGTGTGAATCCTGCCTTAGAAACAGGTCGTGTTGGGCATGTTAACATTCATACCAGCCTTGTTCAAACAAGCACGTGTTGCGAGATGCCTGTGCAGTAGAGCAGCAAGAAAGACGCTTTCAAAAGTCTCTCAAAAGTTTACTTTTGTAGTTTTAACCTAATCCTTGAAGTTTAGTTTCTCACCTGTATCCGTTTTATTTGACCATTTCGTGTTTGCTTTGAGCTGGAGGGAGTCATGATAAGTTATTGCTGATGCAAACCCAACATTTCCTGTTTTGGCTGCTTCATAATAAAAACTTTTAATTGACAAAACAACAAGGGACTTTTAACGTGAAGAGGTTATAAGAAACAAAATATCCACCATTTTACCACTCAAGACAATAAGCATCAGTGTATGGGGTTTACATTTTGAGTTTTGCCTTTGTGGACCCAAACCAGATTAGTTGGAACATTTAAACAATGTATCATCCTTGCATTGGTTTGATTCAGGAACCGGACCTTTGCGTCTTTAGTCGGCTAGTTCAGTAAGTTGATAACATAGAAATGCAAACGGATAAACAGAGATCCTCTATAACAAAAGCAAGCAAGCAAACAAGTCAAAAGGTTCGTGCTGCGTGCACTTGTACTGGGATGGGCAGCGAGAGGACCAATCATTAATCATACTTACCCACTAATGGCTAGGTTTAAAGTTGAGGGTTTATGTTTTCCTTTCACAGTGGATTTGAGTCCGTCATGCTGCGACCGTTGCAAAATTAAAGCTTCTCTGAAAGCAGCATCCAGCACCACGAATGAGCAATGACTCTTCAACTGTGCTGCCGACAGTTTTTATTATTATGAATGAAAGAGTTAGATTTTAATGACTATTCCAATGACAAATAATTGACTTCAGCACCAGTCAGAAAATGTTATTTAGCCACTCAGCGGGACAAAATGTCATTGAGTTGTGAGTGTGCTCTGTATCCCAGCAGGGAGGACCCGTCCACCCCAGAGTTCAGTGTGAACACAGTGGATGAGTGGTTGGAGGCCATCAAGATGGGCCAGTATAAGGAGAACTTTTCCAGTGCTGGATATGTCAGCTTGGATTCAGTCCTCTACATCAGTGTCAGGTACAGACGGCTGGTGACTCATCCCAGTTAAATGAAACACCCAAAAGGTCAAAATTGTCAGTAAAAGGCATTATATTCCACTTGAGTGTCATTTGAAATTAAAGAAGAGGATTTACTCAAGTATCTTGGACATAAAAACTCAGCACTGCTGCTGCTCGGCATTTGACACACAATGCAGTTTTTTTTTCTCTCTAAAAGTGTCCTTGATAACTAATATTTTGTCTGCATGTTTTTCTGTCTTCCTTGTAGTGAATTGGCTAAGATGGGTGTGACTCTGGCTGGACACCAGAAGAAGATTTTGTCTAGCACGCAGAGCCTGCAGACCCAGGGAACGCACGTCCAAGTATAACAGTTTCCACATAAACACACAGTGAGACAGAGCCAAAATGGATGCTCCTGTGAAGAGTTTCCCCCGCTGAAATGGAGTTTTAATGGATACTCTGTGCTCGAGCCTCCATTGATTTTGAGACACACTTGAGATGGAGACAACATGGACGCTTGACTCCTTCACCTTCTCGCAGTTTCACCATCCTTCCCATCCTTGATGGGCACTACCGGCTTTAGCACTCGAGAGTCCCAGCAACACGACCACCATTACGGAGCAACAGAGAGACACATGTCCAGCAACAAGGCCACATCTAGAGCATCCCAGACCATTTCACACCATATCAGCTCAACAAAAGAAGAAAAAAAAAAGATTTTTAACAAAAGAAATGACAAAAAAAACAAAAAAACAAAAACAAATTAGAATATAATTATCATCACTGTCTGTGAGGTGTACAGTTGGTTTTTACTGTCATTTTGTTTCTGTTTTAAGTTTTCACCTTGAAGAGTTTAAAAAGGGTCAGAAGATATGTATATGTGTAGATATATGTTTATATGGGCTGTGCGTCCCACAACCGTAGAGATGGACCTAACGTTTGTATTGGTGGTGAGGTTTATATCGCTCAACCTTAATAGGAGTTATTACCTAGTACGTGTACGGCCCCTTCCATTGCTCTCTGTACACAGAAAGGCAATGAAAGGGCCGAGATTCTGAATGACATGAATGTGTGGGGTGAGGGGAACAGAAAACCTGGACCTTTAGAGATAGAGAGGGATGTAGATTTTGCTAGCTCATGTAGGATGGAAGTATGATTCATTTAAATAGTGTATTTGACCAGGACAAGGGCTTCCCTAGCGACTGATCTCAGACACACTTCCATAGCAACTAGACACAGTGCACGTTTGCGAGTCTGCTCTCACTTAAAGATGTGAGTGCAAAGAAACAGCAGAAACTGCTTAAGGTGCAAGATAGCACAGAGGAATTTTTACTCTTCCATATCTGGCTGTTTTTTTTTCCAAATGACATCGTCTATCCAGCTGTTACAGTGTGATGTTGTTGGGAATATTTCAGCTCAAGAGTTTGCCTTCCCATGTTTCAGGTGTGTTAAGAGAGTTATAGTGTTTTTGTGTAGAGCAAAGGTGATGCCAAGGTCATTGATAGAGTTGACACTGTTAAGAACGTGTAACTTGTTTTTCCAGTGTTGTGCCATGTACAGTAACCTTGAAATGTTCATCTGGGCAGCGTACCACCAACTTTTTTTTCTATCCTTATTTCCTTTAATCAGTTCCCATGGCTGGATGGTAACACGAGGCTGGTCACGGTAATTACAGTGTTTTGTCCAAATGTTCTGCTTGATGAAAAGGAGCATCAGAATGGACCCTTTTTACGGCGAGATGAAATATACAGTACGCAGTGTTGATTTTCAGCTGTGCCACCACGAGAGGTTAAATTTCACTTTTAAAAAACAGAAGGATGATTTGTGTGTCTTGTACTGTCTCACTTTCTTGTTATCAGTCATGCCAACCTATTTCAAGCACCCCTAGCTTCAGACCAATGCCAGTAAGGCAAATGTACAAAACAATGTTTACAGCAAAAAGCAAATACATTGGTTTGTTGGTTTTCCTTCATCAGAAGGAAACTGCTGCTTATCACGTTAATGACAAGGTTAAATATGATGGGACCCTCTTTTGTGTGCACTGCATCAATGGCACTGAACCTGCTTTAGTGTATTCCCAAACCCAGTTTTAATATATGTGGTACTCTATAGGACCAACAGTGGCAAAAAGTACAGTATATATGATTGTATCATAGTGTAAAATATGTACAGTGTTGATTTCCAATGTTAGAATGTTTGTAATGATAACGATGATGATGATGACTATGATGTACTTTTATTGTGAAAAAGAGATTTCTGAAGTACTCGTTCAGGGGCGGGTCGTACAGGAGAAAAGTGAAGAGAGGTGATTCGTTGGTCTGAACAAAGGAATGTAGCATGGTGCAAAGCTTCAGCTTTGATTGACAGGTGACAGTGACTGCAGTTTCTACCATAGTGTTAGAATGAGTAGAATGGACTTTCCTTATTTATACACTGGCTTAATTTGAGTAATTAGTAACAGTAATTACATGCACTTTTTAAGCCTGTGTCGGCCTACAACACAACTTATAAAAGAGCTCATCTGGGCGGGGAAGGGACGGAAGGAGGGATGTTGAGATGAGAGAAGTTCTCCGATCAAATTTCTATCTACTGACATCACAAACTGAACATTCGCTAAAACCCTCCCTGAGGCAGAAATTGTCTAATCATAGCTTAGCAAGTATAACTAGGCACGGCACACCTGTCAAGCTTTGCATTTTTCCACATTTTGAAGCAATCTGTAGTCAGATGGACAAGAAGGTGGTGGCTTTTTTTTTAGTCTTTCCGAAACCCAAAATCCAAAATACACAGTGTAAACGGTGCATTTGTATGCTCTAATGTAAACTGCAATTATTAGCATGTCGAGCTAACTAGCTAACAACCTACAGTAACAACCAAGAACTGAAGAAGCTTCTTGGATGAGAGGCGAAACGTCTTCAAGAACTCTGCCTACGACAAATCTTGCTACGAATACAGTAATAACCAAGCTTTACTTCCAAGGCCAAGGTGCAGATTGTTAATTCACTAGCTTAAATTTGTTCGTGGGTCAACAGGTTATGGAAAATAGCTGCTTTGTCCTGTTTATATTTGGATTTGGGGAAGTTTAAATTTCAGTGACCGCAGACGACATTACCTGAATCATTTCCTAAACACATTGTCATCATTCTTAAAGCCTTTTCTCTTGTAATGTTAAAAGTGAACCATTGTTTGAAAGCAGGGTTATGTCAGAACAAAATAATAGTCTCATCATACTTACAATATGACACCTCTACACTGTAAAACAAGAACAATGTTTGTCTTCTACATGTTGAGGATGCTAACTTTTTTGCCTGGGACATTCAGCTATAGGATCAGTCTTTTAGCACCATGTAGCCATCGCATGCACATTTCAGCTGTTTTAACATGGTTTTCATTTTAAAACAAGTGAGCTAGAAACATTAAAATGACATCCAGAGACAGTGCCATGCTGTTGTTCTCATGGCCCTTTATTATAAAACTCCAATGGGCCCAAAAAAATGCCCCACTGGACCCCACTCCTAACCTTAATATCCAAAAACTAACATCAAACATATTTGATTTGGTTAAAACAGCCAAAACTACAAAAAGACTGTAGGCTAATTAAGACAGCTCAGACATCTAACAACTCGAGTGACGGGGGCGCACACCAACTGAGGCAAAACTCTAATGATTTATTCTGATATTAGAAATGTGTCTGCAGCAGTAAAATCAATTGAAGTGTTGTTTGGTGTAAGGACAGCCTTTTAAGGGACCCTGATGATTCAGCAACATGGACATGGCCAGCAGTCATTGGACTAATAACTGCAGTTAGGGTCACCATTTTCAGAGCAACGGTCATTTGTTTTTGGGGATAACAGGCTGTCTGAATGTAGGGTGAATCAAATTGGACTTTTTTTGTACCGTTGGGGTTTTGGAATAATGGGCTGTCGGAAACAACGGGCGGGAGACAACGTTTAAATCTATTTATGAAGCTCTGCCACTCTTAGTGTGAACTATATTATGCACCAGTATAGAATGGAAAGCTTGACAGGCATAGCAACAGTAACTAAGGGGGGCGAGGCTTAGTGAACTGTCAGTTGAGGCGGGCAGGAGTGGGCGCTGAGTGCAAATTTCAACCGCTACTTGGCAGCACAATATAGCTTTTTAGCTGTTTCTGCCCTTTCGTTTCAGAACAGAATATACAAATAGCTACATTTACAGCTAAAAAAAAATCATCAGGAAATTAAATACTGTTTGCCAAACCACTGTTCTTTTGCCAAATATGCCACGCACAAAAATAAAATACACTTCTAACAACGAGTCTGAAACTGTTAGTACATTCTACTCTTGCTAACTCTATGATTTCACTCTAGCGGACTACCCTTGACCGCTGGCCTTTTAGATGCCTTATTTACTGAGCTATTGTTCTTTTCTGTTGCCCTATTAGAGGCGATATTAAGAGTAAAGTGTATGTACAGGTAGTATTTATCTGTGTTCTTAAGATGACCTCACATCAACACCCTGGTTTTGTAACATCCCAGAGACCCCCCCTCCCCTCCCCTCCCCTCCAACAGCACCTTCACTTTCATTCCTCTACGCAGAACAAAGTCATTTTGTTCTGAAAATATTATTAAAAAAATCTGAAATGATGACCTGTTTTTATTTATTTGAGTCATACGATAATTCTCGATCAAAAAGAAATGCAGATTACGGACGTGGATAGCTTACGATTTGCTATATTTGGCTGAAAATTAGTTTCACGTACAAAATTCCTCATGCAAGGTCAGGATTAGAAAAGGACAATTTTAAGTGTCACAGAAAAAAATATGGGTAAATTGTGACAACATCCTTCCTTTTTACAAGAGTATTCAACACTCCCACTTTAGAGATTTTAAGAATACAGAGGTCATACCCACACTTCGGTTTCAGCTCTCGAAATCCCAGGTTTGTGTCACTATTCACCCTCTCAAGGTTAGCTACGTGGGTTGGTTTGCTTGATCTCAAATACAGTGTTTGTCCTCCATTCCCCACCTGGTCTGTATTGTAAATGTTCATGAGTGATTCTCATCGGAGACTTTCGGCTCTCTGTCTCTTTCTCTCCTCCTCTCTCTCTCTCTTTCTTTGGCCACCGTACAATGCTTATTTGTCCCCATGCCAGTTTCCTCTGCGTTGCTTGTTGTAAAGGGTGTAGGCATTCTAATGTCTTTCATGTTGCTGTAATAAATATGCTAATATTTCTAATTTCTCACCTGAAGCCTGCAGTGTCTTTTTCTTTCGCACATTTTCTGCTTTTTTTTTTTTCTTTTTTTTCTTCTTGCAGTCCCTAACTCTCAGACACGCACACTTCAAATATGGTTATTTTCTTGCACAGTTTCACAGTAAAATTACACTGGGGTATTAAATTCAAAGTGCCTTTACATGAAAGTGTTACGAAGCCCTCGCTTAATTATTTTTTTCTGTGTAACAAAGCCTGAAGGTATCAAATTTTGTTTTGGCGAGCATCTGACCAGTCTTGCAGTAAATCAGTGCAGAGCTGGGAAAAATTCAAGGGTAGTCTCATTTGTCCCCGGCTGTGCTCTAATGGTGACAGCGGTGGCGAAATTCCCATCATAACATAACTTGAATGGCAAAATATGGCCATCCTGCGACCACATCTTCATTATCAGTGTGTGTGTTTGTGTGTGATTGTAGTGTGTGTGTTCCTCACTGCGAGATAATTCTGTCTCAGGGGAGGGAGAAGGTCAGCGACTCCTGGCCTTGGTTAACCCCTTAATGCACTGGCCCAGTTGCTGTCACTCTATGTTACCGCCATTACACCTCATTTAGCCCATCATATTAGGCTCCATATTCCCCTATCGCTCGCTCCCTCTGTCTCTCTTTCACACACACACACACACATGGCCAGACACACAAAATATTCAGGGCCTGTTCTCCATTTCCTCAGTATCTATCTTCTCCTGCTGCCCTCCTCTTAATCTTTCTGCTGGCCTCGCGCATCCCCATTTTTTCTCCCCCTTCCTATCCATCCTGTGCAGACAGACAGAAAGGTTGTGGCGAGTTCTCTGACCTCGACTACCCCATTATCTCCCCCTCTCGTAGCTTACTAATTTCCCCTACCTCCATCCATCTATCCATCCATCCATCCATCCATCCAAAAGTTTCCTCCTCATGCAGCCCTCTCTTTGAGGTCCATTGACTCTTTTACTCCCTTTTCCATAACCATGTGCTGGCTTGGTTCGACTCGGCACATTAACTCGGCATGGCAAGGATTTGCGTCTCCATTACAACACTGCTATCTGCTTGAAGGTGTGTCTTTAAATGAAGACATTATTTTATTATTTAAATGCTTGTATTATGAAAGAAATGTTGGGTTTTCATCAGCAGTAAATAAACACTATTCCTATCAGCTGAAAGCGAACATGAAACAGTAAAGTAAGGAAGATACCTGAAGGTATAAACAATGCAAAAGAGATCTCAGGTGAAACTTGGCACAGCTTGGTGCTTTAAAAGTGGTCATGGGAATATAAATCGGCACTGCACGGTTTGACTTGGCACGCCCAAAAGTACCAATGGAGAAAATCCCGTGTCTGTCTCACTGCTATCACCACTGGGTGTCTTTTCACTATTAAAGGCCAATCCATAACTTTGGGCTTTTGTCTCCAGGTATCTCAATACGGAGAATGTCATCTCACATATTTACTCTGGATAACATGGAGGCTACTGGGAGCCAAAGGCTTACGCGATTGATTCATCATGCAGCTGCTATTGGCATCATGTGAAAAGGTCAGGTGTCCCTATGGAGAACACTTTAAAAGGCCATTGGTGACTGATGAGGCTGTCATGTTTGTATCACATACATGCACAAGCTCCCTGTCTCTCAGTCTGTATCTCTGTCTTCCTCTCTGTTCCTCTTCCCTGCACGAAAAACACACACACACGCGCACACACACTCTATCTCCCATGGGAATGGTAATTGGGCCCCTCTGTCATGCTGTCAGGTGTGGGTTTGAGTGTCCCCTCATGTGCAACAACAGACATTAAAATAACACAAGAGACCAAACAGCTATAGATCCACCGTGACCTCTGCAGGGTCAGCCATATGTGCACATGAGTGTGTGTGTGTATGTGTGTGTGTCCATAGAGCCTTTTAGTGCCAACGTCATGATTACGTCATGGTGCAAACTGGAGGCAAAACAAAGGAAAAACTGGAGGCATGGATCACTTCAGAGCAGCAGGCCACATAACCAAGCGAAAATGTGGAAATGAACTCACAAAATGTCAAGAAAGGAAATATCATTACACCTATTTTCCTTACCAAACAGAAAAATACAACCGATCCCCTTCTGAATCCAAGTTTCGGTCTTTTACCCAACTATGACGAGCGTAAGTGACTTGTTGACTCTGTAAAACAGACTTCATTTAAGCTCGAATGACAGGAACAAAATAAAACTCATCAGAACCATCTTAGTCAGTCTTTCCACTGTTCCACCATGAACAACTCTGGTTTGTTCCAAAGAAATCATTAATTGGATTAGATGTGAAAATTGTCTGGCTCTACAGGCCTCTGTAGAGACCCATTTTCTGTTGGTAAATATGTGTTTTTTTGTGGGAGGGTTTGCTTGATCTCAAAAACTCCCAATACATGTTAGCTATCAGTAGCTAGCAAGTTTTGATGGCTGTTTTTTCACAAATCTTTCTGAATACGTACGGTCATTTTATCATTTTATTTTGCTAATTTAATGGTCTGCAGAGTGACAGGCGCTGCTCTGGCTCAGGACTGAGCCGGGAGGAGGAGGGAGAGTAAAACTGCCAGTAGAACAGGACTGTTTTCACATCTAATGCAGTGAATTAAGGATTTCATTCAACGAAAGCAGAGTTAGTTATTGTTTGAACAGTGGAAAAACTGGATTGTTACATTTTCCTGTTTAATAATGAAAATAGGTGCGAGAATATTTCCTGTCTTGACATTTTGGGGGTTAATTTTGTTTATTTTGTTGCGGATCGCATGCATCTCCCAGCGTTTGTCTTATGGTGTTTAACCATAGGTGTGCACTTTGCCACTGCATACCATTAAATTAGCAAAACAAAATGACAAAAATCACCAAATAACCATGTTTAAGGAATCGTTTCCTCCACCTGAACTCCGCCCACAGAGGAGGGGTCCACTGGTTTGTGAAGGTTACTTCTGTGTGGTCATAATGCTTAAGAGACCAAAACAGATGCTCATGTGTGACTGAGTTAGCAGTGTGAGTATCAAAAAGGGAGACAAAGAGTAAGCAGACGATAAAATCTGAACCAGAGGAAAGATTTCATCAGTCATTGGTTAAAAGTTCCTGCTTTGTCGCTCTTGATTGCATTGCGTGTGTCCTCTCTAATCAAATATGGCCGAGTTCAGACGGGCTTAGTGTTTCGCGGTCCGCACACACACATGCACACATCAATGCTCTTCTGTCTCATGAGGTTTTAGTTTGCTATCAAAGCGATTTCCTGTCTCAAATTTTCATCAGTAATCAAAGTTCCTGATTGAATTTGAAAAGTGAGCCCAGCTCTATAAATCACATTACATGCCTCACTCCCATCATGCCTGCTCTCATCAGCCACAGGAATGAGACGCCACCCTGGGTGTATGACTGCGTCATGGTCTCTGTGTGTTCTAGTGCATGCAGTGGAGCAGGAAAATGGATGTTGACAGAGCTGTGATTTGATCCATGCAATTTTTAGTCGGGACAAATAATACAAAAAGGAGAGAAGAACGGTGAATAGGTCACGAAGATAACACACCTGGGGCTAACTGCATGTGGAGACTATGCATGCTTTTTGGTTTAGTGTCAACTGGAAAGCACTGACAAAGTCCGGTAAAATTAATTTGGTGAAAAATGTTTTTGTTGTTAGCACACAAGTGGTCAAATCTAATCCAATATTTGTTTTTCTTTATTTTTTTTCTTTATCTTGCAGCTTCTCGGTATATGGAGGCTACATTAATTATTACAGCAACTTAAATTTTTAGTTTGGCCAAAGAGAAGCTCTGCTTTGAGTAAAAAAGATCCTGCATCTCAGGCTTTCTTTAATGGCTTCTTATGATGTTTCGTATAATATAGTCTTGGTATACAGTAGTCAGTGGGGTTCTGCTGTTGCAGAAAGCTTTAGACAGAAGTTGTCTCACTTCATCTTCAGTGTGAACTAAATACTGAAGTTCAAGTGCAGCTTTTGAACAAACAGCAGCACCTGAAAGTTCTGGTTCTGACACAGACACAAAATAACTATAAAACCATGCAACAACTACAAAGAGACTCAAAACAATAAGAAAAGGAAATGCAAAATGACTACAAAGAGATACAAAACAACTACAAAGTGCTGCAAAATGACTACAAAGCGACGCAAAATGACCACAAAGAGATGCATAATGGTAACAGTGAGACACAGGTTGACTTCAAAGAACTGCAAAACAACTACACAGACATGGAACCAAGTACTGTAATAGGTACATAAAATGACTATAAAGTGGTAAAAATGATGACAAAGAGATATCAAATGACAACGGGTGCAAAACAGCTACAAAGACATGGGCATTTACTACAATGACACAGAGAATTACTGCACAGATCTGGCAAAACAACTACACAGGGATAGAAAAAAGTAAAAAGAGACAAAATGACTACAAAGAGAGGCTAAATTATGACAGAGATTGCAAATGACAAAAATAAGACCCACAGTGACCTCAAAGAAGTGCAAAACAACTACACAGAGAGGGGGAAAAAGTAAAAAGAGACATAAAATGACAAGAAAGAGATGCAAAGTGACGACAAAGATACAAAATGATGACAAACAGATGCAAAATGACTGCAGAGAACTGTGCAGAGTTCTACTGTCTAATAATCCACCCCCTGGTCGTTGGCTCCAAATATGCTAAAAACTTAAGTATTTCCAAATACTGTTTGACCCAAGTCAAACAGGTAACCAGAAAAAGAAACACAGCAAGAATCCTGCCTGTATTGGACAGCTGTCATCACCTAAAATCAGTAACAGATTTCGAAATGGAGCAGAGGCAGATAGAGGATGAACAGAATAGGAGGAGAGGAGAATAAATAGTGTTTGAGTTTGAAAAAAAAAAGGTGAAGAAAAACTTGGAGGGGTTTGGAGGGACTGAGATAATATTGACCACATAATCCCTCACAGATGTGGAAATCACTGTTTAATGCCGGGCAGACATGACATGCTGAACTGCTATTGGATGACTCAAGAGGGACTCTGACCAAAGACAAACTGGCTCTCCCCCTAAATCGTGCTCTCTATCGACAGAAGAAAATACGATGAAGAGCTAAATTTAGAGCAAATGTAGCGGGATCACATCTGTTGGTCTATAAATTACACAAACAGATACACACAGGCTCAGTAAATCATGCTGTATGGGGTGACAGTGTCTATACAAGTCTTATTTATTTGAGTGTAAACACACTGTTAACGTCTTCCTACTCAGAAATGTACAGACCTTCTGTGAAATCCCATTATGAACCCCGTGTGTTACAGCTGATTGCAGAACGTTGCATGATTTCCCGCGCCTGCTGCCTGAGTGTGTACACATACATGTGTGGAGGAGAGACATGAGTGTTCTTTTGTACACACCGCGTGTTTACGTGTGTTTCCTACCCTGTATAATCAAACGCAGATCTTCAAGTGCCATCAATCAAGCTTTGATGTTACGGGGAAGAGCAGAGAAAACCGCAGCAGCCCCCTCCCACCTCTAGGAGCCGAGGATGAGCTGTGGGAAGCTGTTTTACTGTTGGTGGATCCACAGGAGAGGGTTTCCAAACCAAATGGAGGTGTAGAAGCTCAGGAGCCTGCAGCCAACTATCTACATTATGTAGCCCATCAGAAATGTGGTTGTTTCGAGGTGCTACGTAATGTCTTGGCTGGTGCAAACACATCCCTCTGTGGCTGAAACCTACACAGTTTTCTGCAACATCAAAGCAGCAAAACAATATGCTTCTACTCTGAGCGTTGACCTGCATACTCATGCCCCCTTCATCATCCTATTCTTTCTCCTCATCATCGGCTTCTTTTTCTCTCGCTTTGTTTCTCGTCTGAAGAGGATATGAAGGTTGCATTAACAGCCTTCACACAACCTTTTGCAGCAGCACAGCTGTTACAAATGCAGATCAAGTACGTTCAGTATGATACCGCACAGCTCTGTTAGGTTAGTAGAGTATTGTGCCATTGTTATCACGAAACATATTTCTTTTAGTAAAACATTCTCAAAAGGTTTTCTGGTAAATGCTAAATGAAACGCATTTATTTAGTGCTTTACAATA
>JAJHUR010087034.1:0-27891 GCA_027495735.1 Lutjanus campechanus
TCATTAAAAAATAAACAGTCTTACAGACCACTTACACACATACACACATGTAGCTGAACAAAGTAGCCTATATTAATATTTTTATTGTATATGGCTGCATGCAGTACCTGACACTTTCTCACTGCAGTTCATAAAAATAAATATAATATTATAAATATTACAAATTAAGCTTTATATACTGTATGTAGGCTTTTTATAGGCTTTGAATAGTTCCTTTACTATTGTGATCAAAAACATTGAATCTCAATTCTGAGGCTGTTCTGTAAATATTCATTCATACACTTAAGAATATTCATAAGTTCATAAAAAACTTCTTCTGCTAATAGTTCTCTTACTTTTGTGATCAAAAACATTGATTTGAATCTCAATTTTGAGGCGGTTCTGTAAATAGTTTTCAAATAAACTTCTGATCAATCCATATCAATTTCAGACTTAAAATAATGTATCGATTCAAGCCCCACCCATTCCCGGTTAAACCACGCCCATTCCAGGTTTAGGTCCCGCCCACTCCGAGTACAGGTACGGATACAGATAATTTAGATGGTTGAACAGATGCAGATACAGATAGTGGTGTACTCGCTCATCCCTACTAACCAGCTAGCTCCAGCCCGTCCTGTCTTGTAATACCACTTTGTATCTCAAGAGAAGAGTCAATAGTGAGTCCAATCTGCTCTCAGTCCAGCATGAGAGGATGAAAAAGTAGTGGTGCCCTGAGGAGAAAAAAAACACATTCAGCAGCAAAGAGGGAAGTGATAGAAACAGAAGCAAAATATGAGTTAACATTAGCGTTTCTTTGCATATCTGACAGCTGTTGGTGAGTAAAAGGGATGAAATTTGATGCTGAACTCGCAACGTTTCTTTTAGACTGGTAATTAAACAGCTGTTATGCTAACATTGGCTATTTATTGATAACTTACAATGGTAGTAAATTATACACTAAGAATGTGAATATGTTCGTTAAGTTAGCTGTTTGATGAAAGAAAGATCTGTGGGAGGGATTCACATTTCATTTGCATTTCATTGTCTTGTATGATGGGAGTGGACACCCCAGTTTTCTATTGATGCTGCCCCCAGTTTGTTTGGAGTATGAATTTGACAGGTGGCCAATTCTTACGTAGGCCTAATAGCTCTTTTAAAGTCTGTGTAAGAAATGATATATGTGTGTTCTGAATTTGAACGATTAAAGATTACTAAGTATGTAAATTTTGTTTCAAAATAATGAAAAAAATGAGACATTTTTCTGCTCTGAAACACTGAATATCCTGAAAGATGGACGCTCTGTTTAGCAGTTTGATTGGACTTGTAGACATGTTTGAGGCACCAGAGCCTGAAGACACAAGGCCTGATCTACACAAGAACCAATTCTACATCTGAATCTTTAACAGGATGTTTTTTTCGCTTCATCATCAGGTTTGATTTGGATCAAAAGAGTCGCTAAAGGTACGTTCAGAACTGATGATCGGGATGTGGGGGTCTTTTCATTACTTGCGGCGCTTAAGTTAAATGCTAATGTGCTTTCTTTTATATAGTGTTAGAGGACGTCTAGCTCCATCATCATCAAACCAGGATTTCAGGTCATCCCAAAAAATCCTGAGGACAAATGGTCCAACTCCACAATTAAGTACCACATAGTTCTCAGATTTTTCACATTTTAAGCAGCTATAATTTTCCAACATGAATAATGTGTTTATTTTTACTTTATTTTCTTATGTACCCTCTGTCCCTCAATCAGCCTTATTTACTTCAGTTAGACATTCCATTGACCATAACTTTAATTATTGATTTCTTTTTTGACAGTAGAGATTTTGAAATGCAATAGCTTGTTTATTCAAGGACATGCATATATCAGATATTTGAAAGATGGCTGCGCAAGGTACCTCTAAAATCACATATAAGTCAAACAAAAAGTGAGTATATACGTCATGAATGAATGAATGAAGGTTTTATTTCAAACATGTGAAGTGATACAAAAATAGCAAAACAAAAAAACAAAATAAAAGAACTGAACTGAAAATGAGGAAATGTGAATGAACATTTTGTACAGAAGATTGAATCATTTCAGCCCCCAAGAAAGGGAAGATACCTCACTGGACTGAACAACTTTTTGTAATAAGTGCAATTTGGAAATTGTAGTTTGTATTGGTGAAAAAAAATGTTGATTAGGTTATGATTTTGCAGAACTTTCAATAAAATCTCCCACTTGAATAGATAAAACATGTCCTCTTATACATCCTAACTGTGATGCAAATATCTCACCTCTTCAACAATATTAGTTATCAGTGTCGGTGGACAAAAGAAAATTTCAGGAAACAAAGAAATTGGGCCCAGACATGCAAGGTACATCCCCAGAAATCAATTTACTCTAAAACACTTTGTGGTTGATTCATCCCTCAGCAGTCAAAGTGAGCTGCTGAAGAGACGCAGCGATGTGAAGGAGCCCCGTCTGAAACCACCTTTGTTCACCTCACCACCTTCATTAATCTTCCATAGGCGTCTATAAAGGAGCCTGTGTGGAGCATGAAGAGGTTGTTTGAATCCAGTGCATGCCAGGGGCCAAATGGTAAGTCAGAGTAAAAGGAAACTCAGGTTGGCACGCCGATTCCATGCCAGTCACTGCCAATACAAGCTATCAGACCACATAGACAAGCCCCTTGACGAACCGCTCCATACTGCCAGAGAACATCTCCAGACTGCCAAGTCTGATGGCAAACTGAGGATAGCTTAATGGAAACCACGAATTAAAACTGCACCTCCGTGTTTTTCTTTCTCTCTTTAAAAATTTTATGTGATCATGATATATGAAATCCTGTATAATTTAGCCCGAGTGTCAGCAACACACCTTGTAGAACCTTGTGAAAAGTTTCTTCAATGTTTTTATCACGGGAAATAGGTGTTTTCCTTGTGTTTTACAACCATGTCATTAATTATGTTATAATGTTAGAATTTTTTCCCTTGATATTTTTACATAATCTATTAATAATTTGTGTCACATTTCATGTTACACACTCTTAATTTGTAATTAAATTCCAAAATCACTTAAAATGTCAAGTTGACCATGAGGTACTGAAAAAGTTGAACTTTTATTGCTCATCTGTACCAATGCAAATACAGTCTTATAATGTAAGGTACACTAATGTAAGAATAAAATACGCTGTAAAGAAAAAGCTGAGAAAATTCATTATTACATATTTCATTATGCCATCTCTAGATTCTGGAGTTTTGATTCAAACACAAACTCTTAAGTTGTAAAATAAACTTAAAAAATCTTTTGTTGTGATAATTTACTTTTTTTTTCTTTAGATATGCTTAAATCTTTGAGGATTAGAAACCCTGAAAAATCTATATTTGAGAAATTGTTCAAAGTGATCTCTGAACCTGATTTGTCATTATTTGGGTGCTTGGAAATTGAATTGTTGCAAGTGAGCAAAAATAATTATTAACCATTATTCACTTTCACTTCAATGAATTTGCAAATTTTCAAATTTTCATAAATTTCTAAAACTCAAAGATTCAAGTTAACCCAGCTAAACTCTGTTGCATTATTTCTATACTGTATATCTCACACAAAGAGTCTGTTAAAGCAAGTCGAGCAGTATGGCTTCCCTTTCTGCTCCTTGAAGATGCCTTGGCTGAGCTGCCGCAGACAGAAGGCGCACACAAAGTGCTCGGGGTGAAACTTGCGATCGAGAGCAGAGATGCAGCGGCCCGTGATGGGCTCACTACAGCCACCGCACAGAGTGCCCTGCCGGGAGTGGAAGTGCAACGAGCAGAGAGGTCGACCGTCCAGCTCCATGAAACAGCCGTCAGTGAAGGGCTTCAGACAGTCCTGGATGTAAGAACAGAAGAGAAACGTGATGAGCCAAAAGAGATGTTAGAGAGGATAAAGAGAGACCGAAAAATAGATTCGAGATGTGGTAATGTGTTGGAAGAAAGATAATAATGTAAAATCTAAAAAGAATATTAGCTTTTAAAGGACCATACTGGTCATATTTAATGATTTAGCTTCATGTACACAATATTACTGCTGATCCTTTTCCATACCACACCATAGTTTTAGTACTGCATGGAAACTAAACATTTTGGAATATGTCATCAATGAACATTGTTTTTTCTAAATTAAATTGTCAAAATATGGAAATATATTCCAAACTTTACCCTTCACTGTGTGCTCAAGGACATGCTGACATTAAATACTTGAAGGTTGGCTGCAGAAATAACATCTTAGAACTATCTTGCTGCTAAATCGGCTATAAGGTGAGCAAAAGGGGAATCTGAACACCATGAAAAGGATAATGTGAATTTTATAGCTGCATGCATTTAGCGGCTGCTGTTTGGCAGCTGAATTTAAAATCCTGGATGCCAGAGTTTCTTTGGTTGATTAATAAGGGAAACTTTGAATGTAATTTCATATAAATTAGACTGTGGTCACAATTGTATAACCATGCAATGATAATTTAACAAAATGTGAACTTAATGTTCACTGTGATGGCTTAACTCCATCATAAATTTCACAACGCTGTAATTTAATAACCTGCAGAAACGAATGAAAACCACCGGTGGCTACTTGGAAGTTATCTATAACCCTGTGGTATTCCCTGCAAAATGCTCAGCTGTGTTGTAAGGTATAGCTAAAATCTGCAAAATCACTGACATGGACCATTAATATGTTATGAAGAGAAAGATAAAACTGTTACAGCTGTGTTTTTGTTAATAACCCATTAAAAAGACTAAAATTCTACAGTCATGCTGTACCAAAGAGTATCAGAGTCAGACACAAGGGGAGATCTCAAGAATAAAGTCAAAATGTCGAAAATAAATTTGGACTTTCAGTGTTAGGGCCATACATAAAAAAAATACATCAGAGGAGGAACTTTTTTGTATTTTGAGAATAAAGCCAAAAGGTCATGAATAAAGTTGGATTCCAATTTGCAGTCCATATGGGTTTTATTCAGTGAGTGATGTCAGTCTGTAGTGTGACCTGACTGGTCTATGTGAGTTAAATAACTTATTTATAATAATCTCTCCTTTTATCTTGTAAAACGACCTGATGAAGGTCTGAGTATCAAAACATTATTAAATATCTCTGATTGCAAATAAAGAAGATAATGTGCTGGAGTCTTTTTTTCAGGTTCTTTTGCCTGCACTAATACTTAAAGTTCAATTTTATTCTCAACAATTCAGCTTTATTCACCCAACTTTATTCTCAACATGCAAAATTTTTAAAAGTTCATCCTCCTCTCGTGGATCGACCTACTGGTGAACTGACATTGCATTGCTAGAGCCATGCCACTAACATGGCTAAAAACTGTTTGCGTCAGGTGATTGCAGCCTCTGTGTCATTCATTGCAATCACGGAATGTATGACTTGTCGGCGCTTATCCCTTGCTTAGAATATGAACTAAATGGGTCTGTACAGGAGGGATGCTGCCTGTGGCCCTGTGGTTGATTACATATATTTCTCTTGGCAGATATTTTAACTTGTCATAGCAGTAAAAGCACAGGTGTAACTTTTAACATTAGCGATGGCTCTGTTCCATTTATATGTGCCAGTAAGCCGTGACAGTGAGCCAGCATGCACAACACTTTGGCACAGGAACACCTGAATGGAAAAATCCATTAATGACATTAGTAACACCTGTGTTTAACAAGTCAAAATGTTACTGTGAGAAAGGTCTTTCTGCTCAGTGTTGGTGACAACTATATCTTAAAACTATGGATGATGATAAATGGTTTACAGCCTAAGGTTCTGTCTTGCAAAACATGAAAAGAAGCTATGATTTTCAAGGAAAACAAACAGTTTACTCGTAGTTTGTTTTACACCATAAAATTAGAGCTGTAACAGAATGTGTGAGAAAGTTTAGCTAAATATTTTCTGACATTTTTACGAGGTTTAGTTTTATATCAGAAATGTTGATTCTGATGCACCAAAATGTCTTATTTTGGGAGTAAAAGGAAGGTAAAAAATAAAAAAAAAGATGCATGAATGAAGTCAGTATATATTGTAATTAAACCCCACCAATTCAAATGTATACTATTTAATGACCTTTAAGGCATGTTAAGACTTTTTAATCAACTACAGTCAATGCTTCAGTAATATGTTTTCATGTTTCACAGAGTTTTAGAAACTTTTTTTGACTCAACTGTTGAGTTAACAGTTGAGTTATAAACTGAAATTCTCATGAAGGACAGCGATAAAAATACTAGCCTGGTCTGTCATTTTTTAATCTTTATTTTTAGAACTGGCTGAGGAGTTTATTTTCATTGTTAGCTACCACACCTCCCAGTATTAGTCTGGCATCTAATGCTAATGTTTAGAGGCAAGCACTAAACAATAGGTTTGGGTTGTTGTTTTTTTTAAAAGTCTATAGGCTTTATCCCAGCCTTGGGTGAAACCCAAACCTATCCTTTAGTGCTTGCCACTAAATGTTAGCATTAGCTGCCAGACTAATATTAGAAAGCTAGTATTAGCTGGTTAATATGGGAGCTGATAATGAAAATAAACTCCTCAGCAAGACAAACAAGACAAAACATTACACAATGTGTAAAACTAAATTTAGACAAAAAGGTCAAATAGAATCTAATAATTCCAAGATGGTAAATCATCTTTTGATGACAGCACTACCACAGTCTGCAAAAAAGCCCAGCAATGGTTGTGCTTCGTGAGGAACCTCAACTTTTTGGGGTTTTGTAGATTTGTGGTAACATTTGGAAATCTCTCTACTGTTTACAAGACCTGACTGCAGCACAGCATAGTGAGCATGGCCAGAAATATCACAGGTGCTACATTTAATAAATTACCTAATTTTTCATTTTTAGCAGGAGGTTGACTGAAAAGGCTTGACCACTTCTGAGTGTCCACCTCATCCTGTTAATGGAGTGCCCTCTGGAGTTAGATTTAGCTTACAAAGGCCACATAAAAATCTGACCTTGCTGATATTGTATTTATATATATATTGTATATTGTATTTAATTGTATGTAATTTTGAGTGGTATGTTCTATGAATTTTATGAACATTGTATTTTCAGTCATTAATAATTCTCTTTATGGAGTATAAAATATGAAAGGTTGAAGCTGCTACCTTATGTCAGAAGTTAAGAAAGTCTCTACTGAGAGCATTTTATGTTTAACAACTGCTCATTTCTGAAGCAGAGCTGCACACTGAACCGTTTTTGACCAGATGCTGCATACAGAAGTAGGTTTGAGGAGAATGTAAAAGATACCCACACTGAGGAATATGGTTTCCTTGATTTATTTGCATCATTTCAACCGCAACGTATTCATCAGGCATAAGGTTTTCATCAGCCTTGTGGTCAAAATGTTGCAAATAAAGCAAATGTGTGGGTATCTTTCTCATTTATTCCCAGCTTGTGCGTGAGCCAGAGCCGTGTGTGTGGTCTGAGGTAAGAGTCTCACTGAGCAGACGAAGCACTCTGGATGCCAGGTGCCATTGGCTGCAGTCAGGTAGTTCTCTCTCACTGACTCCCCACAGCCCGAGCACTTGGGAGCAAAGAGGTGGTAGAAGTCCTTGCAACAGTACGGCTTCCCATCCTTTACTAGGAAACCTGGGACAGGAATGAGACATATACGATTAATACCAACTGATAATGGACACATTTTTTCCAACTGTTTGCTGAAGTTGTGGTTTCCAGTGAAGAGAGATGAGTGTGCAAATTGCCCACCTTCAGGTCCAAACCGGTCTCCACAGTGTGTACAGAAGAAATGCTCAGGGTGCCAGGTCTGGTCCAGAGCTGTCAGGATGTTCTGGTAAACCAGCCAGACAGAGAAATATTACATCATGCTTTTACTTCCCTTATGGATTAGTAAGGTCTGTCTCATCTCACATGTTCAGATGTCAGGAAGCACAGAAATGAGGTTTGTGAACCACATAGAAGATGCATTAGTTTCTGATAAATGACTTTGGTCTGCAGCAAAAGCCCAGACTGAAGAATCCCAGTATGGTTTTGTGCTTTATTTATTAAGTTGACATGTGGGAGACGTCTAGAAAAATTAACTAGATGCTACTGTATGTCATCATCCAGTCCTCAAAATATTATTGTGCAAATAAATAAAAGTGATATATGACAGAACAAATTAGAGTGGAAATCAAGAAACAAAAACAACTGCATGCTTTGAAGCTGCAGTAGGCAAAACTACTTTATTATATCTTTGGTTAAATTAACTAATTCTGATCTTTGCATGCTACTAACGATAATCGAAGGTTGCCTTCAAAAAATTTGTGTCTGTGATTGCCTGTCCCTTTCATTGTTTTTTTTTAAACTGGATCAGATCTGAATAAAATGTGGATGACTCTAATTTTAATTTTTTGCAGCTGTCTGCATCAATTTCACGAGTCTTGCATCTCAGCTGCATCTCACAGCTGTAAATGTGACCTGAAGCATTTATTTAGACTTCAAGGCTATTTTTCCAACAATTTGTACATAAAAGTGAGGTTGTTGCTCAGTAAAAAGGCACTGAACACATAAGTGTATCCACATTTTGTAACCTAGGTGGAGCGGACCGTACTCCAGAACCGGTGAGCAGCTGTGCTCCTCTTTAATCCCAGACTCTCTGTTCACTTCACCCAGCAGCTGGGAAGCAGGACACAGAACTTCTTGAATTTCTTCTGCAGTGTTTATTCATGGGCAAACTATACGTTTACTGCCACTAGACAACTTCACTGCATACTTTAATCCCTCTGCCCTGAGCACTTTTCTCTCTCTCTCGCTCAACTGCATTCACTGCGCACACACACACACGCACTGCTGTGCTTATACGTCATGTTGATGGAAAATATATGAGGTTTCTCACCTGCAGAATGGGCCCTTTGCAGTAGGCGCAGCGAGGAGAGAAGAGCTGATGGTAGTCTTTGTCACAGTACGGCTGTCCGTCTCTCTCAAAGAAGCCGGTGGTGCTCAGCTCCGTTTTACACGCCACGCACACAAAGTGTTCAGGGTGCCACACTTCACCCAGAGCTGTGATCATCTACCAAATAGAAAAAAAAAATAACTACAAGGACAACAAGGGGACGTTTTCATCCAGTTAATCTTTTTTGAATTTTCACAACTTTTTTGTCCTAGATTTCTAAATCTACTATACATCGATTTTGAATTGTGCCCATTTGTATATGTGACTTATTGTACCTTTCCCACAATGCATTTGTTGCAGGAAGCACAGTGGCCCTTGGCTGTGGTGCGTACTCCAATCCTCTCCAAGTCAGAGCTGAGGCCTCCCAGCAGGTCGTCTATAGCATCTGATTTCTTGCTTGTGGTCGAGACCTTTGCGTCAGGACCTGATGTGCTGCTGCTGCTGCTGCTGCTGTTCTCCTGTTGCTCAGCTTCTGTTCTCTTTTTCAGAGACTTTTTCTGCGCAAGTGGTGGTGGCGTCACTGAACGTGCTGGGATCTAAATGATGATACAAATAAGCACAAACATCTTTTGTTTGTAGTTTTGTATTTGATTCATGTATCTTTTAAAGGTCAGTGTTTAACGCTGCTCCGGTACTGAAGCTCTATTGCCTGAGGCTGTGCAGTGTTGATATTAGTACAATGCTGCCCTCTGTTGTTAAACCTGGTTAATTTCATTCATGTTTGGAAAGTTTCTTCACTGCACATCCACTGTTCTCTCTTCCCATATTCACCAGTTTATACTGATGAAAAAGTATTTGATGTGGATTATTCTTTAATATGATTGATTATATATTGATAATTTTAAATCATTGTGATAAATGCATTAGCAGACACTGTACTAACCCCGTCTCCCAGACTCATTAGATCCTGTAAGATAGAGTCCAGCTCCTGAGTGGGTGAGTCGGAGTTCGTGGAAGCTGCCACAGGAGCTGGCAGATCACTAAAAGCCACAAAGGAGCAAATCAGAGAGCATGATATTAAAATTAATCTCCAGGAACAATGATTACTGTAAAATTCATATTGAGTTACAAACTGTAAGCTAGAAATGATACGTCCCCAGAATATTCTGAGAATGTCCCCGCTGGCAGTCACAATATAGAGTTCTTTAAAATGTAGGGGGACATTATTTTGGCAGACTTTCAGACAACATTCAAGACGTTCTGGAAACGTACAATGTCTATCAAGGGACTTTCTTCCTCATAAAAAGTCCTAAAAGGAAAATTCCTATATGACCTTCAGAGAACCATACGAGAACATCTTCTTTACATCCTGGAAGTCCTCTTTGTGATGCCATGTTACCATTAAAGAACAAAAATGAAACATAGATCTAAAGCCATAGGGAACGTGCTGTAACCAACTTGGAAGGAGTCCTGAATGAAATGTCCCTATGTGACTAAACATATGGGAATGTTCTCTTAACGTCCCAAATGTCCCCTTCATAATGTTGCTATATGACCATAAAATAACCAAAATGGAACATCTTCCTAACATCATATTGGGAACAAGATTGTATGACCAACTTCAATTGCGAGCGATCCGTTTAAGTCCTCAACAAAACGTTCTCATGTGACCAACAGGGGACTTCATGGGAACATTCTGTTTATGTCCCAAGTGTCCTCTTTATAATGTTGTGATCTGGCTATAAATTAACCAAAATGGAACGCCCACGTAAAATCATATTTTGAACTTTGAACTGCTACACTTTCATAACCAAAGGAGGATGTTTAAGGAACTTCCCCCAGTTTTCTACATAGGTTCAGGACATTCTTCACTGTTAGAGAACTTTAGAAAACATTACACAAATGGTCCCCAAAGCATTTCCTACATAGGTTCAAGTAATTTCCTGTTTCCTCCACATACGTAACACAATGCTAATATAAATAAGGGATAAGCAGGAGCTTCAAGCTCGTACTTCACCTGTAGACATTTGAGGAGACTTTTCCTTTAGAGGTAAGTCCAGCATAAACCTGTGGACACACAACCAAAATACAGTGGAGTTTCTGTGACTGAACAAGACAACAAGTTAATCTGATCATATGATCTAAATGCAGATATTTACATGTAAATTGGTCGAGAATAAATTTTAGGTTTGACTGCAGCTGAAATAGTTGGTGATAAAGAAAGTTATGGTACAGTGTAAGTTTGAAATTTGCTTCACCTCTCCATCAGCTGTATCACTGTTCCTGTTCTCACTGACACTCTCTGAACCCGCTGAGTTCAGGGCCAGCTCCTCCAGCAGCATATCTGCGGCAGGATACAGGCTCATTAATCTTCTTACCACACACATGATCATGTATAGATATACAAACATTACATATGCAGTTCTCACACAAAGTCACCACTAAAACACATTGATTGTCCTCTCTGGGTTTTTGGTGTTAAACCAGATTGTGTGTGTCATTTTGTGCTTATGAAATGTTTCCTGTGAAGTGAGACTGAGCACCTCGTACAGATGTATCAAGGTGCTGGTAGATCAGATTGGGGTTGCTTCATGCAAGTCAGCTTCCTCAGGAAGTGACATCTTGCAGAAGTGAAACTTGTAATGATTTTGCAAGACTGGTGACAAATTTTACACAGAATTCAACTCTCTCCTTACACATCTGTAACAATACCCCATGTTTTATCTAAGAAAATGGGAAGATGTTTATATGAAAGCCTGCTGTAGAGAAGTAGACAATGTGACTGCTGAAAAAAAAGGTTCAGCTTTTAGCACTATTGTCTTTGACAAATGATCAGATGTCTTCTGATGTCTTTACAGTACAAATATATATGTACATCCTCTCATTTAGTTGAAGAACAGTGAAATAAATAAAACTGCTGTATTTTTCCAAGACATAGGTTACATGTTTTGATGATCAGTTAAGTCCAATCTTGTCTTTTACTTCATTAATTAAAACTTTACTTCCCCCCCCAATACTCTGTTGAGTATTGTTAACATGTCTCTTTTGAGAGAGTCGTGGCTCAGATGGTAATATAATTTACAAACATTTTGTGAAATCTAAGACACAGTAACAACAAAGTATTATTCAAATAATTACATGTTGAACTTCATTAAAAGTAACTTAAGAGTACAGTGTATAATGAACTTGTTCACTGTACTTGGTGTGAGTCACAGAATATGTACTGTAAAACACTGTAGTCTTATTCTATGATCAATTCTTCTTCACTTATTTACATCAAATAATATTTACATCATTGTAAAACATATCATCTTGTAGTGAATGTTTAAGCATTAAAATAATCAATAATCTATCCACTAGTCATTTTGAGCATGATCAGTGGTATAAAACATGAGAGACAGTTGTCTTACCGAGCTCTTCCATGTTGTCTCCTGCTCTCACTACTTCAGTGTGACTGTGTGTTTTTTTGCAGCTTGTTAGTTACTTAGGTAACCAGCCCAATTTCTCATCTAGTCAAAACTGTCACTTCCTCTGACAAAGGTTTGTTTTCATTTCTTACTGAATCGAGATCTATCCATAGTTAGGCTGAGGTATTGCTGTTTCCTATAAGAGGAAACCAAGAACAGTTTCTGAAGTGTGTATGTGTGATATCCACTGAGATAACAAACTACTGACTTCTGTTCTCAGTTGTTAAGTGTGTTTAAGTCCGATTAAACAATATAATGAAATTATTTTATGTACATGACATATGTGTTTGTACATATGGCAGTATGTTAATGCACTCACAGTGTTGGAAACACAATCTCCACTTTTACTCTGTGTTTGTAAAGTAAGATATTTATTCTCAGACACAGTGGCAACTCAAATTACTTGCATTTAAAAACAAAATGAAATGGAAAACAAAACCAGTTTTAGAAGAATAAAAGTAAAATAAAAATAGACAAAAAGTAGACACTTTCAGAGCTGAATAACAGAATAACTGAAGAACTGATATGGATGATTAAGTATATATTACTAACATTTTAATGATAACTTCAATCAATATAAATCAATATACACATAAGACACAAACAACATAAAATTAAAGTAGCAGTGTGTTGAGATTTAATATTTCCAGACAGCTTTAATATGATCTAAAGTCTGTGGCTCAGGAGGTCGAGAAGGTTGTCCACTAATCAGAGGGTAGGTGGTTTGATCTCTGGATCCTCCAGTCTGCATGTCAAAATGTCCTTGGGTAAAATGCTGAGCCCCAAAATTGAGTGTGTATCACTAAAACAATAGAAGAAAGAAGGAAAGAAGAAAATGTTGGTATGGAAAGTAACAACTCCATTTACAGAGGTGTACGGTAGTTATGATGGGCCCCAATGCACATTAGCTAGGTTGCTGCCGCTATCTTAACATTATAATGGTTGTTGACACACGACTGATGACAGTGCTGATGTTGATGCAGACTCATTGCTGTCGGGAGAGGAGTCGTCCATGTGGTCAGTTGGTTAGTCTTGACAGATTTTGCACCTAAACTTGACATTGGACAACAACACACATGTAACCCAGCCATTATTATTGTATATCTGTTTATGACATAAAATATCAAAGAAAATAATACTTGTTGTAATTTTTAGTTTATTTAAAATAAGCATATCTTCTTATTGCTACTGACTATTTTACCAAAAAGGAAAGAAAGAAAGAAAGTAAGAAAGAAAGAAAGAAAGAAAGAAAGAGAAGTTTGCTTTTCCAAAGGCATATACAGAAAATGGCACAATTTTTTATTTAATGTGTGTTCTTTGAACAATGCATTTCCGAGGTGGCAATCTGAATCAAATGATAATGGCAATAATGACTGAAAATACATCTTGAGAAAAATTGTGTTTTCATTATTTGATGAAGCCAGAAACTGTCAGGACAATGCTTCACATGATGCCCACCCGCTTGTAATATTGCATTGTCGTTGCTCTCATATTGGGCTGGATATGATTCCAGGCCAAAGGCACTGCAAGCCAGAAAGCATACGAACTGTCCCTTCAATCACCACGTGAAGTTCATGACACCTGCCATGTTTGTCTTTTATTCCAGGTTTTTAAACAGCCTCCTAACTTTCTTACACTGGTGACTGAAACAAATACACATACTGGACCACTGACTCTTGTTTCTCGAGACCAAGGAAACACAGACATTTAAGTGTTTTAAACAGATTCTGACAGTTTCTATTTTCATTTTAGTCACCATATGGTAGTCACCTGCGTTATCTCACACCACTTTGGTTGCAACCATTAGCTTTCAGAGCAGGGGGGGTTAGTGGTTTTGTATGATTTTAAAACTCACATTTAAGCAGAGCAGAGTAGCATTTTACGATTCAGTGACATAAATCTCGTAAATAAAGACGAGCATCTTCTAAGGTTTTCAGATAATAAGCCTCAGTGAATCGTTTCTAACATGTAAAAGTAAACCGTCCCCTGCTGTGTGGTGTCATCTCTTACCGGAAGACTCCGTGTTTACAGCAGCGCAGCTTCGCTTCACTGTAGCATCGTTGATTTGACAAGAAGTGACCAGGAATTTATATTATGCTTTTGTAACCAACAGTGTGATAACTTTGTAAAAACCACTTGCTCAATTTTGCGCCACATTGCGGTTAGCATGATTGTTTGGAGGCGGGTGTGCTGCCGACAAGCGTAGCAATGACCAGCTGGCTAACGTAGCGCCGAGGTTAGCCAGCTAGGCAACTAACAACACTAGCTAACTTCTTACATAGCAGCGGTACATACAGTACAGGCAAACAGGTGGGTCATCGTCACTCTAACAAGCGTTTAGGTATACATGTGTAACGACTAACAACTTTACATCGGTATGTCCTGCGTTCACCTTGCATGTGTTATGCCCCTCTGTCCCCCACATTGCCCCCCAGGTGCAGTAACAGCGAGGCGGCCATGGGTGCGGAGAGCAGCGCGGTGCGGAGCTGCACCTTGGAGGAGCCGCTCCTGACCCTCCCCTCCGGACTCACCATGTACTCGGCCATGCTCCAGGATGGAAAGCCGGCTTCCGTGTTTGTTCACAAGCGTGGCAATGAGGACAAAGTCAACAAAGCTGCAAAGGTAGGTTCATCCTGACACACTATTATACTGGCTGTCTGCAGCAGCTGTAGTTTAATTAACAGCAGTAGTGTATAGTGTACTTGTTTAGCAGAGGTAGGGCCAAGTCATTGTATAGCATGTCTGAAGTTCACAGCTGAATTTCGAGCCCAAAGCAAGTCATAATTCACTCTTCACTAAATGAAGAGATGTTTCAATACCATATTATCCTTCCTCATATCGTTTCTGATACCTGAAGTTTGTATATCGGCTTATATTGAATATCAGTCTCATACCAGTGTGTAAGAAAAATGAATATATTATTATGTTTTTTTTAACAGTGGTGTTCTACTAACTATGTATGATGTGATAGATTTCTGCTCTTGTTGAATGGCCTGGCTCTGGTTAAACCCTTTGCGAAGCATGAACAAATTCATACAGAGAATGACTGCCATAAGACATGACTTCATCATTCTGGAAAAAAATATGGTGCACAGTACACTGCTGGGAAGAAGCAGGGTCCTGTTACAGGCATAATAAATTATGTGGTATCAGACTGGTGCATACTCAGGAGTACTTGCAGATACCAGTATCAACCCTCACCAAATGTAATGCCATTTTTACCACAGGACACCTCGACTTGTTGTTTGTGCACCTGCAAATGTCAATGAACAACAATAAAGTTGTTGTGTCTCCATCTGTAATTTTCAGTCTGCACATTTTGCATATTACAATGTGTTTTTTGTTGACCACTGCATAGTTTTTGTGTGCAAACAAATTTATCTTTGGTATCATTTATTTCCAAACCCGAGCTCAGTAATGTGTAACGTTGGACTTCATAGTTCTCTCATGTAACTTGACTGAATGCTGTTGGATTGTTTCAGACAAAGTGGATCTGGGGAATTAAGTGTTGACTTGCTGAGAATGAATCACGCTAACGTTAGTTGATTCAGGGAATGAAAGGAAATTAATTGATTCATGACACATTTTTTAAGTAGCATACTTGCGACATACTTGTAGATGTACAGTGTAGTCTGTGCAGTCATTCTGCTCACTCAGGAGATCCACCACCAAATTTACTAGTCATCATCATGAAGTTAATGAATATTTTCTCATATAGGAAAAGTACTCAACACTTCTCTAGGACCAATGACACCAAAAGATGTCTTTATACTCTCTATTAACAGCAGTCTGTATTTGATTTAAGTTGCTGATTAGTTGTTTTGGCTCTCAGGCTGCATAATCAGTTCCTATTCATGGATTTTCCATCAGCTGCATGACCTTCACTTTTTATAGGAAATCAAGAAATGCTTTCATTTCCTGCAGCACCTAAAGACCTTGAGGCATCCATGTCTGCTGCGCTTCCTGTCCTGCTCAGTGCAGGATGGTGGCATCCACCTGGTGACGGAGCGCGTGCAGCCCCTGGAGCTGCTGCTGGACAGCCTCTCCCCGGAAGAAATCTGTGCAGGCATCTACGACCTACTGCAGGCACTGGTCTTTCTGCACGAGAGGGTGAGCAAAAAGAAGCATGGAGGGATTGAAACAGCATCTCCGTAGATACTTTTTATAATTATGCCTTCTGTGACAACTTGTTTTTCTTTCTCTCATTCATTAAAGGTGGAGTAAGTGATTCTGGAGAAAGATACAAAAGTTCATTGTTGAATCTTATTCCCAGAAAAACAAATTGTCCTGAAGGCATCTTTAAAGAAAGTAAATACTGAGGTGCCATTTCATGTTTTTCAGTAGTCATAGGTCTTTTGGTGTTGAATAGTCATGGATAAGTTCCTGACATGTCGTCCTTAACCACCAGGGCAAATCAAGCCACAACAACGTCTGCATTTCATCTGTATTTGTTAGTGAAGATGGTCATTGGAAACTGGGAGGGATGGAGACTGTCTGCAAGTTCTCTGAAGCAACGTCTGAGGTAAGAGACTTAATAAGAGGTAGACTGTTTTTTTCCCTTCAAAAATGAAAAGCCCCTAGCTAGGTTAGACATTTGAAGACTCACTTAGCATGTCCGTTTATGTTCTGATTTTTCAATTTTCTTCAACTTCTCAGTTTCTCACAAGCATTCAGAATGTGAGAGAGGCCAGCTGCATTCCTCCAGAAGAGCAGGTAAGCAGATTTTAGGTCATTACGGAAAAATGGAAGAATGTCCTCTTTTTCTTCACAAGTTTTCATGAAACATGTTTTTTGACAGGTTGAGGGCTTTAAAATGCTTCCAGAGAAAAATGCTCACTCTCGCGACTGTTATTCTTTTGGAATGATGGTGGAGACGCTCATCTCTCTCCTGAATGGCTATGGTGAGCAGAGGGATGTCCTCATTAAGTTTACAGCTGTGTTTATCTAAACCATAATATTGCATCATCATCTCAAGATTTATCAGTATATACAGGTACGCTTCTCACACCTATTCATCTTTGTCTTTTTTCTGTTGTTTCAGTGTCGGAGGAGCTGTCTGACAGTCTGAAGAAGACCCTGCAGGCGGGCCTGCTGAACTCTGACCCCTTGTCTCGACCTCCACTCAGCTCACTGTTGACTCATGACTTTTTCAGGTTCATGTGGTTATGTTTGCTTTTGCTGTTATCAGTTCATACTGAAAATTATTTGGTTCTTCAACTCTGCAGGGACCTCCGCACTTCCCCGATCAACATTACTTTTTTCAAAGGCCAGCTCACAAAGCTAGAGTAAAGATAATGGTATTAATGAAACTAGAAGACCTAAGGAATCCTTTGGCACCATGTCATGCTAGCTCTGCTAGAAGGTAGCTATATAAAGCACTAAATTTGGTCAGGGAAAACTGGCATGATGATTTTAAATGGAATCCCTTGACCTCTCACCTCAATATATCTAATGAAAATTGATCTTATGGCTACCCAAGAGTTTCCCTTTTACAGACACACCCACTTGATGCCAATCCAATGTAGATTTGGTTAAATCCATGCAATCATTTGCATGCAGTATAAATGTGTTATCGTCACATATTTTATTTCACCACTTCTGCAAACTGCCCCCCTAAACAGTATCGGAATTGCATAAATTGGGTCTGACTAGAAAGCTGAGACCTCTGTTATTCATGTGTGATGATGTTGGTGCCCACAGCAGCCATTTCATTGCAGTGAGACCATTTTTTTGGAACTTGACCTCACTGTATAAAGTGACTGTACGTCTAGGATAATCACAGCCTTATGAAATGTTACAAGCACAAACTAGAAACCTGGGGCATTCAGATGGTGTATAGCTTTCCTACATGGATTGAAAAGAAAGCGGGTTCTGAGCAATTTCCAGAACAAAAGTGCTTGCTGTCCAGTCACTGAAAAATGTGGTCTTTTTGGTATGTTTTTATTGTCATTGGTCTTAATCAAAAACTGCTGCAACAACTAACAGATTTGTGACTAGAAAAAGTTGACAAAAAGTGCTGGACTGCATCTTGAATTAATCTTCAGGTTCTGGCTTTCAGATGATACTTACCACCTCTGTGTGACATAAACTGTTGACCTGCTGTCTCCTAATGATCTCAGTGACAAAATATGCATAATACTATGTATGATACTATCATACTATGTATGATAGTGGAAGAGGTTTTTAACACATTCATGTCTTTTTCTGTGAACAGGAATGACTTTTTGGACGTGATGAATTTTCTGAAGAGCCTGACCTTGAAGACAGAAGAAGAGAAGAATGAATTCTTTAAGTGAGAAAAGATGTGATCTTTTTTTTCCTCCAGTGTAATGAGTTGTAATTAACATAGTGATCATGTGAAACAGAGTGCCATTTGTATTGTTTTCCAAGGCAGTTCACACTTTTAAACATTTAGTTCTACATATCTCTCAGAATTGTATTGTTTTTGTATGGCTGGTGGACAGCAGGGTTACAATGTTTTGAGATTTGCATGGTACAGTAACAGTCTCTGAAAATAGTCTTACACCAAGGTGGTTTTCTTGATTTGATTTTTATTTTTTTGATTGAACAAACATTATTTCACAAAAAAATCACTAAATATTATGTTCTGAAAGACATAAAACTTGATATAAACTTCAAATATATATGTATATTTTTAAAATAACACTTATACTAATTCACTGTACTGTACACAGTATGATAAACATCAGTTTTCATGATACCGGTATACCGCTGCAACTTAGTAATAGCTACAGTTGGGAGGTTAAAATGTGTTTCTTGTATATTCCCTCAACTAAATAATGTATAATTTACTCACTACACTTCATTGTACCAAGGATCCCTTTAACATGCTTTTTATGTGTTGTTTTTTATAGGTTTCTTTTAGACCGAGTCCAGAGTCTCCCTGAAGAGCTGATAGCTGCACGCCTTGTCCCCAAACTCCTCAACTCTCTGGTTTTTGCAGAACCCATGGCTGTCAAAAGCTTCCTGCCTCATCTTCTAAGGCCAAAGAAGGGTAAGATGGATTTCTTGCTTCTAATAATAACTCAGATCTGTTAATCCCCTATCAAAGAGAAAGAAGTGTACTGTAGCTGTCAGGCACAACTGTTGTGTAGAACTGTAAGTGGTTGTTCATGCTCCTTTTCTCTTTTTTTTCTGTCTCTGTGGACAGATTCCAGTGGTGGTTGTAGCAGTGAAGAATGCCTGCTGTCTGTGTCTCTGTACCGTAAACATGTGATTCCTCAGCTTTTCAAGCTCTTCAAGGTCAACGAGGAACACGTCCGCATTGTGTTGCTCGGTCACATCCACATCTACGCTGAGTTCTTCTCCCACGATGAACTCAAAAACCAGATCCTACCTCAGGTGCTCTGTTGACACATACTACCAGAAATTTTTAACTTTGATATCAGTGGTGAACATGGAGATTTTAATGGAGATTTACATTTTTGGGATTATTCATTTTTTGGCTGAGAGTTAGGTTAGAGGAGCTTAGCATAAAGGCTGGAAGCAGATGGAAGTGGCCAGACTCCAAAAATGTTGAACTGTTCCTTCAACATCTAGAAATGGATTTTGATATATAAGATGTCTGGAACAAACAAAGATTTTTTTTCTTTTCTTTTTTCTTTTTAAAGGAAATTACAGTTGAAATAATAAGCCATCTTTCCTTTGAGTGTAGACATAAGTGTCATTATGTAATTCTGTCTCAGTTACATAATATTTGTTTTGTTTCTTTTCTGCTGCAGGTTTTGTTAGGAATGAGAGACACCAATGATTCTCTGGTTGCCATGACGCTGCAGAGTCTAGCAGTGTTGGTGCCCTTGCTGGGAGCTCAAGTGGTGGTTGGTGGAGAGAGAACCAAGGTCTTTAAACGCACCACACCCAACTTCACCAAGTCTACAGAAGTCACCCCTGAAAGTAAGAAACTCGTGACCAACGACAGTAATAATGAAAGCTGCGTCACTAATGTTCATACTCAGTTATATCTATAGCACAAATGTTACTTAACTATTTTGTTTGTTTGTTTGTTTTACTTAGAGATGTGCATTGCACAAATTATACTATGGTTTCCTCATCCCAACTTTTCATTTATTCAGAAGCCTACTCAAAACAAGATAGATAGAATTGTTTCAGTGATTTAAGATTGGGGTCATTTTGACTGTTAAATGGTAACTTCTGTATTTGTCAATCTGGACCCTGTTTTTCAACGTTTTTGTGTCGAGGTGACTAGTTGTTAACAGTTTTTTAAATTGTTCCAGTATTGAGTAAGATCACTGCAGCTGCAAAACAAGCTGCAGTGTAATCTCGAGACATTGACACCTGTTGGAGCTATATTGAGAGTTTTAAACTTCGGTGGCAAAGTGGAATACGATTGATTTGACACTTAGATACCAATCAGAGTACATCCACTACATGTGCTTGTTTTGTCACTGCCAGGCTTAGATTGTTAAGTGTCTGACAGCATTATAGAGAGGATCACTACAAAGATAGATCATTTTGTTAAAGAGTAAGATCATTTTTGTTAAACCAGAAACAGCCAATTTATTGCTCTTTGAAAAGCCACCAGTGTCCATTTACAGAAACAGTAATTTTATCATTGTAAAACACTTCATTCAAACTTGACAGATTCAAAATAAAGCTCACCAAAATAGTATTTCCAAGACCAACGCAATAAGCTTGCCCCCTTGCCCAGGGCAAGTAAAAGGCCATGTCGGGTCAGTAAATTTAGCAACGCGCTTGCCTGACTGAGCAAATGGTAAGAAGAATTAAATTATTTTAATTAACTGTGAAGAAACTGATATGTGACATTTTTCACTATTTTCTGACATTTTAGGGAAGTTTCAGCCTTAGATTAAACATGACAGTTAACTTTAGTCTTTGTTATTTGATAACAGCAGATTGGTACAAGTAAAACCTTGAATTTAATTTAAAATTTTCAGTTTACCAGTTCTGCCTTGTTGTTTGTTTGGATAACATTGTTTAACGTGAGGAGGAACCATCACAGCAGTATTTGGGATAGGCTGAAGGCATGTAGTAGTACCGGGTTGAGATCATCATGCTGTCACCATGCTTTTGTTTGTCAAAGAATGTCTCATTGTTTGCTTCAAGGTAGTATCAGTTAAACTAGAAAATCAGGATCTAAAAAGTACTTTATATCTGTTCATGTCTTCTTTAGCTTCACCTGTCCATATAGTTGGAGGCTCCCACCCTCAGATGGCCCAGCCTTCCAAAGTCTTGAATTTGTTCCCCAGGCCATCGGGGGATGAAGGCCTGGTCCTGGGTCACATGGGCAGCTTAGCGAGTAGTGGAGAGACTCCAAAAGGTTTCCCTCCGGCGTCAAAATCAGGTAGGACTCCACCCCAACCCCCAACGTAATCATTTTAGTTCACAGTCTAACAGTCTTGTGCCTGAAGCTCAGTCTGCCTGTTGTTGACGTGTTTCAGATGTGAAAGGACAGATGTCTCTACCGTTGAACGGCTTTCGTGCGGACAGTGAGATGGAGTCGTTGTCCTACAGCCCAGAGCAGCCTGACAGACTAGAAGGTCCAGTGGAGGACTGGCCCGACTGGAGCGACCCCGAAGACAGTGGGAACAGAGACGGACAGTCTGTTCAGATCCACATTCAGGCCTCAGAGAGAGACGATCCAGTCAGCAGCAGACTGCCACTCTCTCACCCCAACCTGGAGGAGGAGCCATGGGACGATTTTGAGGACACTGAACCCACCTCAGATCTGTCCCCTACAGCTCCTTTATCAGACCCAGTTATACTCGCTCCACCCAGAGGAGGCGCTACTACACCTGTAAAACACGCTCCTGAAGCACTGAGACTGGGCTCATCCAAACCCCTCAAACTGACGTCAACACTGAGACAATCCACACAGAGCAAGACCACGTCCTCATGGGACGACAGCTGGACTCAAGAAGAGACAAACTCAGAGAAATCATTAAAACCCAAACCTACAGTGCCACAAAAGAACGGTGGAGTCGGAGGGCTGGGGGAGGAGTTCACCATTAAGGTGAAGAAAAAGGTGGAGGTGGACCCAGAGCTGGATTTGTTTGCGGACATGGTGCCGGACATCAAACTGTCCTCTCCAGCTTTGCTGCCGCTGGACGAGAGTGGTCCTGGACTGTATGCAGCCTCTTCAGAAAATACAAAATCTCTGCAGGTTGACTCGTCCATCGATACTCTAACTCTCACTGCCAAGTTCGCAGCTGCCAACCTGACTGAGGTGAGTGTGTGTGTCTGTGTGTGTGTGTAGTGTGTTGGGTGAGTCAAATTTTATTTCCTGGGATCTTCACTGAACCAGGTATCAATGGAAACTCTTTCTGCCAGTGAAATAAAAAAAATATCCCCATGGTAGGTCGTTATTATGAGATAAAAATGTCAAAATTATAGGATAAAAAGTCCAAATTAGAGAAAATAGTCATTATTATGAGACAAAAAGTTTAAATTGTGAAATAAAGTCAAAAATAGATAAAATTGACTTTTATGTCATTATTTTGACTTTTTATGTTATAACAAAATAAATATTTTTATGCCTCCATGCCAGCAACAGCCGCAGCCAGAGGCATAAAAATTCCCTTGAGAGATTTTCTTCAAATTTGGCACGAATGTCCACATGGACTCGAGGATGAACTCATTACAGTTTGGTGGTCTGAGGTCACTGTGACCTCACAAAAACATTTGCCATAACTCAAGAATTCATGTGCTAATTATGACTAAATCCATACAGATGCATGCATTAAAACGGGCCAAGTCATGTTCCCCATCAACAATTTGGAAAAGAAAATTACAGAGGAGTTCCCCTCACATTATCCCTCGACACCTGCTAAACAAATAACATAATATGTAGAATTATGCTGCTGTTCTGTAATGCAGCCAAGTTGTAAAAAGGCTGTGTCCTAACACTATATTTAAACACTCCAGACCAATAGTGTTTGAAGGGAAGAAGATGCTTTTGAAAAGCTTTCTATTGCTGCTTTGTATTTACGTAATGTCAAAGCTGTTTTTAATCTGATTAATAAAGTAAGTTTTCATACTGTCTGAATACTAGCATTTAGTTTCAGAATGAGGTGAAATGTATTTATTAAAAGAAACATTAATATAATGTGGTTGTGTCTCCAGTTGACATTGTTCATATTTAAATTAAAAATGTATTCAATCAAATTCTAGTAATATAATGACAAACCCCTCACAACAGTTTCCTCTTCATGGTATACTGACCACCCACATTTTGACCAGCCTGTGTCTCATGTAATAGACATTTTCATCCAGTGAGACATTAAATCAAAATGATCCCTCCTTTATTCAGATGTACTGTGAATACATATCATTACAGACTTTTACTGCAGACATAAAAACTCACAGCTGTAGCTTGTGTGGGTGGTAGAGGTGAGGGAAGGCTGGGGGTCGAGAGAAAGTTTGAAAGCCACAGAGACACCGAGCGTTCCCATAACCTCATACTTTCCATTTTGGTGCCCATGTTAACTGGTTAGGGTAGCCACACAGGTCACATGAGCAGCACCTTCCTGTAGAGGTTCTGCATCTCGCCTGTTTTTTTTTGTTTGTTTGTTTGTTTGTTTTGTTTTTTTAGAGTGATGTGTGCAGTTCTCAGCAAAAATAGACAGTAAAAATGACCTATTAATAGTCATATCGACACCATACCAGCAACATTACCTTTCACTATAGTTTTCATGTCTAAAATCTAATCTAAATTTTGCCATAACAATTTCAGTGATTGTAATTTAATGTTTGTTAAATATTTTGGCAGTAATAAACACTCGTGGCTAAAGAAATTAAGACTTGTGGCTATAGCCCAGTAGCCAGGCTCATGCAGAGATGTAGCTGCTCTCAACATACAGGTGGCTGTAACACATGATAAATCTGTAGCACATGCAGTGCAGCAAAACGTCACAGACCTATACATGCCTTCATCTGGTCTCTCTGGAATTGGAAGGATGGAAATTCTTTGTAGATTCTAATAGGATGAGGTGATGACATTTTATATACAAAAAGTCAAAGGTCAACTTCACTGTGACAAAAACTTTTCTGGCCATTATTTAACTCCATAACTCAGGGACGGAAGTGGAGATGGTGACCACATCTCACATTTGGTCAGATAATGAAATGGTGAGACTAATCTTGGGTTCCCACCTTGAAACTGTGGTGATTGTAGAGATCTTCTGTTCTGCAGAGTTGAACATTTGTGTGAAGCATTCACGTTTTAGAATTTGTAGCTTTTTTTGCATCCATATTTGAAGCATTGTAGGCCACCACAAGCTGATGGGTTTTGCTGATCTTGAGCTTCAGGTGATTTTTGTTGCACCTTGTGACAAAGCTCTCTATCAGTCCTCTGTCCTCCTCTGTAAAAAATAGTCTTCAACGAAGGACGGTGTGTTTCCCTCTGGAATCATGCGTGTTAATACAGTGATTAAAAAAAACAAACATGAAATACCTTTTATTAAATTCTTTCAAAGTCTTCACCACATTAAATTATGATTAAATAATTTAAAAGGTATACAAATGCAGCTCTATAATCTGTAATGTTTAAAAAGTCACCTTTCTGTCTTTTTAATGTTTGTATAGACATCTGATTGAGATTTTCTCCCCATTTACAGACTCGCCTCTTAATGATACTTGTTCTTTGTTCACATTTTTTTTCTCTCTCAAAGACTGAAACAGATGGCTGGGGAGATGGAGATGACCTGAACTGGGAGGATGAGAATGCCTGGTGATGACATTTGATCTGCCTGCTTCATCTAGAGCAAAAGACTTGTTCACTGGAGAACTCACATCCTCAAGATGCACCGTCTCAGACGGCCAGTAGATGAAAGTTATTCCAGTTCTCATGTAACAGCATGATGCAGTAAGAATAATGATGGGATGAGATTTTTTTTAAAATACCCCATTCTGTTGGTTCCTGGACATTTATTATTGAGTTGCTTTTGAACTGGAAGGATTGGAATCATCAGATGGTGCTGGACTTGAAGCCATTCTTAATTTTTTGCCAACTGACACTAGTCACGCCTGTCGAGATGAATGAGGATCTTAAGTAGAGGTGAAGGTCATCCTGTTTTCATCTGCTTTTCTTCATTTTTTTTTTTTTTTTAAATGTGCCAATTTCACTACTGGCATGAAGATCAAGGTACACTTTTTGGTGAGACATAACTTGTCCAAAATGTGTCAGGTTTGATTTACAGAAGGCTTGCACTTTGTATGAATGTGAAATAGAAATTACATAATTTATTAGTAGCTTTGGTTGCTGGTGAAGTAAAGATTTTACAGTATCAAATATGACCCTGTCCTGTTTTATAAGTGTTTCTTAGTTATTATTATTATTATAAAATTGCAGTTGCTTGGGGCTTATGAACACAAGTAGTTATCCAAAGTTTTAAACAATCTGACAGAAAAAGCCTTTATCCAGTATTGGGACTTGATAATAAAAACAAAGTTCTTATGGCTCAATTGTAAAACTTAAGTTAGTGAAGAGTCCTGTTTGACTTAGAGCTAAATAAAAACAAATGAGCAATGATTTGTATTCAAACAAGTTTAATAAACAATAACATCGATCAAAACAGACCACAAAGATTTAAAAAGTGAAGAAAAATGTTTCAGAAACAGCAAAGGGTATACAGCAATCCACAGGCCCAGATGGTGATTAAATAGTTTCTGTTCATAAAGTAAATAATCTGGGGCCGGAAAACAAACTGGAAGTGCTAGCTTGTGTGTCTGGCTGTACTGATGTGGGTTATGAGGCTCTGCAGCTCCTGTAGTCTGGATTCCAGCCACTGTGGAGGTGGTGCAGTGGTGTTGGCTTTACCCTCTGTGAGAGCCTGAAGGGCTTTCAAAGCGCTCTCAGCTGTCTGGATGTAGCGGCTGTACTCCTCCTCTGCACTGGTCTCCTGCCGAGCTCTCTTGGGGCATGGCTGAGAGGGAGGGATAATTATATCCTGTCATGAATTCAGTTCTCGCTCACACAACTGAATTTTTAGATCGGACAAGGCAGAAGTCTTGCTCGTACAAATGAAATGTTGACTTGCTGAGCAGGAGATGATGTGATAGATTTTACTGAGAAGTATTTTTGCTAAATATATATAGTATTTTAGTGCTCATGTTATTGCTAAGGGAAGTTTGTGGTGAGCTACTATAAATATATTAAATGGTAACATTTCAAACACTTAAGGTTATTTGAAGTGGGGTTAGGTCTTTATTGATAGTCTGTACCTGCAGTAGATGGTAGTTGACGTGTGCCCAGTTTGGACAACCAGACAGGAGTCCTAGAAGCCCAGAAGCTAACCAATGTACTGTTGTGGATAGGGTTAGCAGCAAAACATATTTTAATCACTTACAAGGCCCACCTAAAATACCCAAATATCAACTAGTATGTGCCGTCCTTAGAATATCTTCACTGCTTTAGCTTGTGGTCAGACAGCCTTTTCTGACAGGAAACTTTGAATATATCAACCAAATATTGCTCTCTTGCTCATTCTCTTGCAAAAAGAGTAATTTTACATTGCAGAACTCCAGAGCTGCAGGTCTCTCAATGAGTTAATTAGTGTTGTGTGACTGCGGTGAACCTGAACTGATTGAAGCAGTATTAAATCAGCAACTCCCTTGTTGTATGATGTAAAATGACTGATTTCACCTAGTTTTGTTGGTTCGGAGAGAACAATATTTGGCTTATTTACTAACTGCAGGTTAAACCAAGGAAAATATTCTATATATAGTATATGCTTAAATTGATATTGATTTGTCTTTTTTTAGGTGGGTCTATTTTAGGTGTCTAAAATATGTTTTGCTGCTGTCCCTGTCCACAACAGTACACTGCTTAGCTTCCTTCATCACAACTCCTGCTGCCTCTCAAAGCATCTACTGTAGGTAATACACTATCAATAAGTACCTCATACAACCCACATTAACTAATTATCCCTTTAAATCTCAATATTGCAAATATGTATAACAGGGCCATAGAAAACTACCCCACTCAAGACCAGGATGATCATTTCAGGCCAGGGATTTCAATCACACATCCTCCTCTCTCTTTTCAAGTGTTTTCTGTCTACTATCAAAACAATATTAATGATTATTTTATTACTTTTTACAAAAGTGTAGTACACTACACTACACTACTACACACTTGGAGCAGTGCTGTGCATGAGTGTGTATATTCAGGAAGATTGTCAAAGAAGTTTTAATTAAACTTGATGACTCCACTAACCTCTGAATCTGCAACAGCCTCAGCAGCTGATTTGTTCGAGGCATCTTCTTTGTAGTTCTCCAGCCTCTCATTGTGTTGCTCAATAACTGCTGTCTCCAGCTTGAGCCTCTGGAGGCGCGACTCCACATCTTCTTGTGCACTCACAGTCTACAACAAACACAGACCTACTAACATCTGTCTGTTTTATGTAAAGTTGATCTTAACTGCAATATCTTGGCATTGCTTACCTTGCTAAGATAGTTGACCACCTTCGTCTTGGTATTTTCTTCACACAAACTCTGGGAAATGACCTCTTCATGGTTTGTAATCTGAAATTTAAAAAAGGACACAGGTTGATTCAGTAGACATCACTTAAGATTACACCTGAAACATGTGTGAGACCTGTTGAGTTACTGTTGTACCTC
>JAJHUR010087035.1:0-15500 GCA_027495735.1 Lutjanus campechanus
TGTGAGTGGCTGTTAGCATGGCTGTTAGCAGGGCAGTTCGCATGTGTTGATGTTAGCATGGCAGTTAGCATGTGTGGCTGTTAGCACGGCTGTTAGCTTGTGTGGCTGTAAGCATCGCTGTTAGCACGTGTGGTTGCAAGCATCACTGTTAGCACGTGTGGTTGTGGTCATCAAACATTTAACACTCTTTTTAAAGACACCACTCATACAGAGCAGCTAAATATTCTCTGCATCTCCAACTGTGTACAGAAATGTACCATGTACATGTAAATGGTATTGAAAGGGACATTCATCCACAGATCCATTTTTTTCCTCTCATCTGTTTATCCATCTAGACAGTTTTGGTGAGTTGCAGAGTTTTGAAAATGTCTGTCTTCTCTTGAATATAATGGAACTAAATGGCAGTCGACTTGTGGTAAAAAATACATTTAACAGCAATGTCTCTTTCTCCATTTTCATGTGGCAACTATTTTATTTCTTCAGTCAAATCTACAGGTTTTGGGAGGATAACCTCAAAAATGTATTCCGAGTTACTAATAATTTGTTAAAAAGTGTAGCCAGTAGCCTAATCCAAATATCACAATATTAAAGTAATGCAGTTTGGTTACTTTTGGATTGCCTCAATATAAAATATGACAAGCCTGCTGTTTAAAGCAAATGATGCATTGTCCACAAATCAATATCCTCCACTGGCTATTTTTGCCTTTTGTCATCAGTTTTAGCCAGCAGCTTCTCTACATTGCTGTCAAAACAGTGACACCCTATTGTTGAACAGGATTTGGGGTCAAAGGTTGCATCGCAGATTTTCACAATAAAACCCCGGTCGCTGATTATGCTTGATAGGATATACATTGGTATACCGTATTTGTCAATATAAATGTTAAAAATGCTGCATGTGCTGTGTAGCAGGGTCAACTACCAGTGCCAGGAGCCAAACCTGACAAGAACAGCACCTCGATGTTGTTGGACTAAGGGCTACCTGGGCGCTACAGTGACTCACTTATACTTCTTGAAGTTCAAAGTGCTATTACGAGAGCAGCTAGCTGATTAGCATGCTAACTTCAGTATCTCTTCGACATAATACGCAGATGTCTTTTATATAATGTCAAAATTGTTATTTATTCACATTCTGTTGCTAATGTAAGTTCATTTTTTAATGTTTTGTGAATTTTTATATATAGCGCCTTTAATGATGCTACAGTATGAACACATATAAAATCTACACATCGTTACTTTAATCAAATCGGAATGTAATATTTGACAGATGAAGTCCTGTTATCTTTCACTCACTTTCAAGCTTCACTGTCGTTGAGAATTGGCCGTATGCTTGAATGTAGCCTCCCTGAGCTTAAATTGACCTGAAATCTACTGCTTTGTTCATCTTTATTCATCAGACTCCACCTGCCATCCACAGCCTGAACAAAGAGGAGACTAGCCAGAACATGGGCTCTTATCCACTGATGATCTGTATACCGCACAAGGTTGGGTTTGGCACCTGAAGGAACCACAACAGAGGGCTGGCAGCATGGCAAGGCAAACAACCATAAAGGCAGCATTTCATGAGATCACTGCCTGGCTCTGGAAATCAGATGATGTTTACATCAGCCTGAGCAGATGGAATACTGAGAGGCATTGTCTGAGTGGAGATAAATTGTAGTCTGTCTCTCCTGAGTCCTCCAGCCGGCAGTTCAAAAATCTGAAGCCCTGAAGGATTTAGACACAGGGCTCCATTGTCAGTCAAAATAATGCAAGCATGGCAAGCAGTACTGTATATCTGATTTACTTACTTGAAATATGAGTGAGATATTCTGTAGTGTTCTCACATGCAACAACAGGAGTGATCTACATGAAACCAAAGCCTTCTAAAAGAGGAATAATGGCTCATTGTGATTTAAGGATTCTTTCTCACAATAAGCAAAAGAGTATCATATTCCATTCATCAGACTAAAGTCTAGATCTAATTATAATAACACACTCAGCATCTCTTCCTGTATAGACTGAGCTGTAGCTCATGCTGGATGATAAGATGCTGACGAAGGATTATGATGATGATGGCTAGGTTTGCCAGCAAGTTTGTCTTTGTGTCACAATAAGTCCCCTTGGCCTTCAGACTTCTTCACAAATAATTATGAGAGCAGTTTTGTCAGCGCTGCAACACTTGCAACTCTTTGTAGGCCAAATCCAAGCGGGCAAAGGCAGCGCTGGTAAAAAACAAAAAACAGGCAGAGGACCATTAAAGAGGACGTATTATGCTCATTTTCCAGTTCTATCCACAAGAGTAGCTTTGCATGATTTGATTAAAAAACATCCTTATCTGTCTTCTACTGACCATTTATGCAGCTCCTCTGTTCATCCTCTGCCTGAAGCAAGCCGTTGCAGCCGTTGCAGCCCTCCCTGTATATATACTGTATATATATATATATATATATATATTTTTTTTTATTATCTTTTTTCTTCTGGTTTTCCTTGTGATGTCCTCCGGCTGCTCTGCCTCAGCTTTTGGCAATTTAAGCTCTAGAGTTTTCTGATTGCCAGACAAGTTTTGCATGTTGTTACTGGCTGTTTTAGCCACTAGCTGGCTAGTTAGCTCAGTGCAGAGTGCTTCTGAGCACCGCCTTAGCATATATGAGACACCAGATGTTATTAATATACTATTTATCAGACAACAAATGTGACAAGGATTATGTTGGAAAAACAGTAGAGTTGGCACAGTGTGTTTCTGTGGACAGATTACTGCACACAAGCAAATGACTTTATAACTTTATTGACTGATTTTGGTCAATGTGAATTATATTCCGTGAAGAAAATATTTTCTGGTGTTCCCTGTGATGTTCTCTGGATGCTCTGCCTCAACTTTTGCCAGCTTACGCCCTAGAGTTTTATGATTACCAATAAAGTATTAGATGTTGTTAGCAGCTACTTTTGCTGCTAGCTGGCAAGTTAGCTCAAGACTACAGCATGCCTCTGAGCACCACCTCAGCATGGGAAACAATGATATGTGACACTAAATGTTATTAATTTACTGTTTACAAGACCACAAATGAGACAAGGGTTATCTTGGAAGAATTATAGAGGCAGCCATAGCAGAATGTTTCTGGGGGACAGATTACGGCACACAAGCGCACAACTTTATAACTTTATTCACTGATTTTGGTAAATCATCAACTAAATCATACTTAATGGAGAAAATATTTTCTGGTGTTCTCTGTGATATCCTCCAGCTGCTCTGCCTCAGCTTCAGGCAATTTACGCTCCAGAGTTTAATGATTGCCAAACAAGTTTTACATGTTTTTAGCTGCTAGCTGGCTGCACAGCTCAGAGATCGGTCTGACTATGCAAGGCTTCTGAGCACCGTCTGAGCATGGAAAATAGTGATATGAAACACCAAATGTTATTAATTTACTGTTTATCAGACCACAAATGAGACAAGGATTGTCTGTTTTAGAACTTTTCATGGAATAATACATGGATGTTGTGCAGGACAGGTCATAATACATAATATCTGACTCAATATGTATAACCATAGATCAGCAATTTGCCCTCATCTGTATGAAATTGTAAAAGAAATGTTTAAATAATGCATTTACACTTTAACTAAACCAGATTTTAGCAGACTAAAACAATTCAGATGACTAACATATGACTGAAACTAAAGGACGTTTTAGTGAAAAGAAAACTAAATCAAAATGTGCTTTCATAATTAACACTGGCTGGAAGTCAGTGATGGACCTCGTGGTTACATGCTGCATGCCTAAAATGTACTGACTCATCAGGACACCCTTTTGGTTTTTTATATATCATATGCATATGGATGAGCTCATAAACCAAACAATGAATGTTGCCATATATAACTCCTCTGCTTCCTCTCTGACGTCTCTTTATTAAATAAACCAGTGACATTAACAAAACAATTGATGTTATAATGCAGGATTTATTTAGCGTTTTTAGCCCAAAGAGCATTTTGCTTATGATTTAGGCTCAGAAAACTGAGGCTCAGAACCTGAAATAGACATAATATTAGCATGCACACCAGATCCCATCAGTTTTAGGCTTTAGGTGATTGCTAACAATCCAAAATGCGCATTACAACAATGGGCAGAATTATCTGAATGGCTAAACTTTAATTTTGTAAAACTGAACTAATTCTAAGCAGCAGACTTTAAGGTCATTTAAACTATCTCATCTCGCTGTAATCCGACCCATCTCCTCTAATAATGCAGAGCCTGTTGTCTAAAGCCTGGAGTATTTTCCAGTGCACTTGATTGCTTTAAACAATCGTCTTGGTCGGAGAAATCATCCCGTGAATCAGCGTTGAGGAAATATTCGATCCCTGCATGAGATAATTGCTCCTTCTGGCTTTAGCGGCGCAGATGGAAACATTGTGTTTGGATCTCCAAATATCCTTCTGAAGACTGTGGAGAAGCTGATTTCTCGTCCATCGACACAACAGCCAGGAGCTACAGTGCAGTGAATGAGGATCGATGAAATCAGGTTGTAGTTATAGTACTACTTTAGAGCGGGGATTCTCCACTAGCTTTAGCCGGGGGCCACTATTGCAAAATGACAGGAGGCCAGTTAATAAACAGACAAAATGAAAAAAAAAGTTTAATCTTTTCTTTTTTTTTCTTCTTTTCCTCTGCTACCTTTTACCTATCTGCATCCTTTGATATTTTGGCATTATGGATTGTTATGTACTGTTAGCATATTTGTATTGGAATCTGCATTATTTTTGTAAAAGAAAAAAGAAAAAGAAAATTGGATAACATATAAACCGATACCATTACAGGACTATATAGCTGTGCTGGGCCAGTGTTGGTTTGACTGATACGTCTGTCTGGTTCTAGTGACATTAAACACAGCTGGAACCTCCTCCATCATGTAATCACTCAGATATTGGATTTATAAACATAAACCATAAAACTGCTCCTACAGGGACAGGATGAAAAGCATATGTCAGCTCTTTTAGCGTCTGTAGCATGATATGCAACTTTCCGAGTAACAGCCAAGGAACATTTTTCAACATTTACTGATGTATAAACAACTCATCCTATTTATTTACACTGTGACTAACAAACTCATTGGAGGACCACCCAGCTCCCTATCAGGGTCCAGATTTGGCCCACGGGCCTTCAGTTGAGTATCCCTGCTTGAGAGCTTTCACAGATAGTCCAGTCATAGCATCGGCCTGTCTGCCTCAGCAGCAGGGTTTTTATATTTCATTTGTTCTATCTCATATGGGCGAGAATGGGAGGCTGTCATATCTACTTTGACAGTCGCTATGGTAACAGATGCTCAGTATTGTTGGTGAGGTGTTTATTGCCCCTAGCAGACCATCTAATTCATGTCAGATGCGGACCTCACAGTGTCAATCACTTCTACTGAAGTGGAAAAGCAAAATTACAACTGGCAGGACAAAAGAAATATTAATGCAGCTGAAAACAGTCTCATAAAAATAGATCTCATTCTTCGTGGCAGTGTTAGAGTGTGGAATTTACAACATGCACATGTAAAGTGATGAACTATTACTTACTATAACACCACTGACATTAAAGGCATGTATACGTGTCTCTGATATTTAAATATGTTGGCCTATTTACTGTACTTCATTATAAAGTGACAATTACATGTCATCAGAGACGAGGGGTTGAAATACTGGCTTCTCTGACATCAATGCTACAGCCACAATCTTCTCCTTTAAAATTTCGAGAGGTGGCAAAAGTCCACACATTCTGTACTCGGGTAGAGGTATAGATATTTGTGTAAAAAAAAAAATAAAGTAGAAGCACTGATTCAACTTCTTTACTCAAGTAAAAGTTTAAAAAGTACAGCCTCTGAAATGTACTCAAAGTATAAAAGTATAGTGTCTTTTCACGTCTTGTTATGTCATTTTTGTCTTATTTCATCGAATTATGTTTTATTCTGTTTCACACTCTTTTCATCTTATGTCTTTTATGTCCTTTCTTGTTACGCCTTCATACGTTGTTTTCATCTTGCATCAAAGGTAAAGTAACCAGCCTGTTTAGACAATGTAAGAAGTGGACAGTACAGATATTTGTAGTAAAATGTAGGGAATAAAAATAAAAAGAATCTCAAAATAAAGTACAGATACCTGAAAAATCTATTGAAGTACAGCAATGACGTATTTGTACGCAGTTACTTCCATCTGAAAATTTCTATCCTGGTGCAAAAAGTTTTTCTTTTGGTCACACTGCCTGTTTCACATTTATTCACTTTACATGGAGCTGAAATGAACACTTACTTATGTAAAATATTCTATGCTAAACAAGCAAAGAATATTTGTGTACTTACATTATCCCAAATGTTTCCAGTAATCTTCAAACACAGAGAAATACTTTTTTTGTGACCAATTTTTTATTGGTTTTATCTGCAGTTATACAAATTATATACAATTAAGGACAATTGACAGAGTTGAAGGAGAAATCTCTAACATAGACTGTTTTACAGCCGACGTCATGAAAAAGCTGCATGCACATTTTGGTAACGGAAGTATCTGTCTCCCCCAGTCATTCAGACAAGACATCAAGCTGCAAACAATGAATTAGATGGTTTATAAGCACCAAAATCACCAAAATGCATGTATAGTTGTCAGAATCAATATTCTACTGGTCAACTCAGGTTGTACAGGATTACGACAGGATCACGGCCATTTTATAGCAATCAGGGGCGTCTATGGCTGCGAGCTATTAAACATGTTGACTGGACTGAGGACGCGATCAAAACTGCTTGTGTTTGCAGCAGCCCCATTGACAAGCTGTTGTGGTCCGCCACATTTCTGTTGCCAAATTATGTGCTCATCTTACTCGTTTAAAAGCTGTAAAAGGGTCTATATTTACTGTGATAAATCCTAAAATGACCATGATGTCAGAGATCAAGCAAACATGCATCGTTTCAACCATAAATTGTATATTGAATAGGATTTCAACCTATTTAATGCACTGTCCATGGTTCCAACTCCCTATCTGGACTGAAGTACTCATCTTTGGAATTGCTATGCTCCTTTAAATCTTTCTAAATGCCAAGTTATACAATACTGCTGGAATGCAAAACAAGACAGGAGGAGCTTTGACCCAAGAGGAGTCATCCATAATGAAACCATCTCACGGGCCTCCTCCTACAAATAGCTCGGTGTTGTTATTGACAGCTGGTTTACCTGGAACACGCATGTTTGTGTAGCAGACTACAGCAACGTCTGCTCTAATTAGATTCGGTACTGCAGCTTGGTTTTGTAACCTCTCAACGCAACTGAAGTCCAGACTAGTACGACTCATGCAGACTGAATGAAGGACAATAGGTGCAGCATCTGTCCCCGCAGTATCTGCAAAAACAGGCTGTTCTGAGGCTAGTCATCAAGATAATAACTGACCCATCTGATGTGCAGCACACCGAGTACTAAGCTACTGCTATCAGGGAGGAAGTTTAGATACAAAGTTGGTGATTGAATAGATTTAGAAACTCTTTTATCTGTACTTCAATATAGATTTTAGATGGTGGCAGATGAAATAAGAGTAAACTTATGAAATCCAACACAGATCTATTGTTACTTATTAGTTGTAGTGCCTTTCTCTACTCTTTTTGTTATATTATGTTCTTAGTATGTTCTTAAATAGACTTCTTAGTCCACATAACTGTCTTACCTTGTCTTTTTGTATTTAAAATGTTTTTTATGGATGCAGCATGGGTTGAAGCCCAGTCCAAATTTATCCCAGTGTGTGACAGTAGGCTATAATTCATCTGTAGCTGTTCACATTGTGTAATGAAAAATGCCAGTCACTTCAGCTCAGTCGTTTTTCTCTCTTAAACCAGTGAACGGATAACTGACTCCAATGCTTTTTGTGTTTTTTCTTCTTATCTTAAAAAATACAAATGAACACTATCTGTCGTTTTGTTTCTTAAACAGCAAAGTGGCTGCAATCAGCTTGTTCCACTGTCAAACTTGTATAATGAAAATAGAAAAAGTAAGCCGAGAGCAGGAAACGGAGGCAGCTGGCCTTCAAAGTAAAAGCTGAGTGTGTTGGTCAGTTTTAGCAAAACTAAACTAAAACATATAGTCTGAATAAAGAACATAATTCATAACATGCAGTCAAATTTCAACACCAAGGTTTAACACTAGAGGTGTCATTTTGACTTTTGACTTCCAAATTATGTTATCATGATAAATACCAGACGCATTTATTCTGAAAGTTTATCTTTGCTAGAAAAAGCTCGGAAACCACTGGCCAATAGGAAAGGGCTGGAAACAAGTACAAAAATGAAATCAAAATAAGTTAGAAACATCACTGTTTGTAATAAATAAGGGTACTTTGTTTCAAAATTTAAGAGCACAAAACAGAAAAATTAATTATAGGTGCTGAGACAAAAAGTGTTACAACTGTCAAAACCCCCCAGATTTTTTTAAAGTATATTTGTGTCTTTAATTTGATAGGACAGCTGATGTGAGGACAGGAAAGGGGGCATTGATATGCAGCAAAGCGCTGCAGGTTACCTACAGTATAGCCCCACATTAGAACCTATGGCACACATTCTACCAACTAGGCCACCAAGAAGCCCCCTTTAAAACATTTTAAATAAAAATACAGACACTTTTAGAAAAATCAGGGACCAGCAGCATCGTATTTTTTAACTCAACAAAGTTACTTGTTACAAGGTGAGGTGTAGGGAAGCATGGAGAGACTTGAGGAGGACAAACACATCACACACACACACAGACAGACAGAGTTGTGGTGAAAAAAGTTAGGCTGATTTTTATTGTCAGTCTCTCAAAAAAAACAACAACAATAGAAAGGCTTAGGAATACAACGCTGCTCTTATTACTCAGCTTGGAACAAATCTGCTGCTGCTCCTCTTAAACCAGTCCACTCTCTCTCTCTCTCATTGTTTTCTTACATATAGCACGAGAGCCCGCCTTGCCAGTTCAAACTGGCCTATCAGGTCAGCACTGCAGAAAGGAGGATTGACAAGGTTAACAACAAATACACGTAGTTTTTCTGAACTTGCTTGTACCAACAAACCCTCATTTCATTCTTCAATGCGTAATCCTCAATACTATACATTCAAAGTCAGCAAATCATTTGAGTATCACACAGAATTTATCTCAATTATCTGTCATTTCATCACTCGTCCTTTGACCAATCAAATCTGAGAATCCGCCTACTCATACAGCACATAAAAGGGCTATTGTTCAGGCGTGCTTTGGACCCAAAATCTGGCAGGTTACAGCTTTGAGTACAGCATGACTTTAATATATTCTTCATCTAATGCTGAGTATCTATCTTAATCAATACTGAAACTATAAATTGAATAAGAAAAACAAAGAAATTGTGTGAGAATCTGTCCACCTTTCTTGCGTAATATTCAGCGCTACACTGTGATGCGGCACTTCACAAGTAAAGTTTTGCTGCCTTCAGGTGCTGTAAGGATTTCATGAGCTGAAGGAGAAGCTCACATATCTAAGCATATGATGTATCTTTTTAATAAGTTCAAGGTGAATCAACTCATCACGGGTTGCAACATTATATAGAACACAACATTCACCCAGAGTCACAGATTAAGTAACCAAACCTTCATAGATAAACTGATGAATATAATGAATCATTGAAGCCCTCTTCACACCCATTGACATTTTATTCACGATCAGTTGTGGGAAAGTGGCAGAAATATGACTCTATGTTATGAATTATATTTGTTATTCAGACTATTATTTTGAACTTTTATATTGAAGGCCAGCTGCCTCTGTCTCCAGCTCTCGACTTACTTTCATTGTACAAGTTCGATAACGTAACAAGATTGCAGTGGCTTTCTGTTAACTGGTTTAAGAAAGTGAAACGATTGAACTGAAGGGACATTTTTATTAAACAACGTGAACAACTATGAACACAAGGCCCCAACATGGAGAGGACCCATTAAGTTTGTTCTTGTCTGCAATTTGAAATTTTATATATTAACGTTGCAAATAAACTGTCACTGTTGGCTGAATAAATAGATTGGCAGACTATTTCTTGTACCTAAAAAATAAAACAAAAACATTTTTTGAGATAATGGAAATTCATTTTATATAATTGTGTTATTCTCTCCATTTTTGTAGGTGTGTGATTTTCTGTCCTTTGCATAATGTCAAATAAACAAAACTTTACTAAACCATATCACACATCTAACTTCACATTATCCACATGGAAGTATTCTGTTGAACAGACCATAAGACTACATGAATGATCCATAAAGTGAAGTCATCTTTTTTTGAATTCTTGTGAATTGGGACAAAACTGTAATTTGAGAGGTTTTTGATTTTTACTCTTCAATTATGCTGGAAAATATATTTTAAAAGATGGAACTCTTGGCTATTAAACCTTGTAACGGCCCAACCTATGTAATGTAAACATTGAAAAATAGCAAATTTACCAGTGCTTGAGCAGTATTCTTGCCTTTTTTCAACCAGGAAGTGAGACAGGGATCCTTAGTGTATAGCTAACCCCTTTTTATGCCTGATTAAAACATGTTTTTGTAAAATCTGACAGTGGTGATGGAAATAGGTATTGTTAGTTTTAAATTTAACCCATTTTTAAATTGTTTGAAAATGTAAAACCATTTTTTTTTTTCAAACTTGGTAGGACAAGATTTGTCCTAAATAGAATGGGTGGATTTAATTTAAACTCATGTCCTAATTGATTAAATGTTTCTAAGTATTTATAACTTGTAATGATATCCTGTAATCCTCCAGTCTTGGTTTTTATGTAAGGATGTGCTCATGAAAACAATTGTTTCTGGACAGTATATGAACATCACAGACACAATCTATATGCAGTCTTCTAAGGGAATGAATATGAGCTAAAAATATCCCACAGGCCACAGTAAGGTCACTGTTATTTTTTTCAGATTTCCAGCCCAGCAGAGAGATCACGCCTCTCCTCACTTCAGAGGCGGACCATCTCTATTACCATACGCAGACATTAACATATCACGCTATTTATAGACGACTGCCTCTTCAGCTGCCAATAGGAGGGATTACAGAGTCGTCCGATTCACGGGAATCACAGGTAACATTTTGCCTGTCAGTGGCTGCATTGCAGTGGTGAAAGCTGTGGTGTGTGAATTCATTTTTGCTCTGTTACAAAAGAGCATTCAGGGGAGAGTTATTATGGGGAACTGCACATTATTGCACACACTGAAATCAGATGAGATGAAACTTTATTGATCCCTGTGGGAACATTGGCTGTGTTGCTGGAGTAAAAGTAAAAGCATTCTATTTTTTCCTTTTCCCTCGCTAAATCCTTTCTCCACATTCTGTCATAAGGTGAAAACTTTGCTCATCCAACTGGGGAAACTGGTCTCGTTCTGCAGCCTGCAAAAGTAACTGTGCAAAAATAATTATGAGAGACAAATATGCATGAGTGGGAAGTATGTGGGAAAGTAAATTGATTATAACTTACAATGTAATAATATTTAATACAGCAGCTCTGTGCCTGCTTATTTAATACAGAAATATGTAAATGTGTGCTGTACTACAAACAGAAAAATGACAGAATTCATGAAATTGTGGAGCCCTAATAAATTTATACACTGTGTTATAAATATATACATGTCAAGGCCAATTAAATAAGCTTTAATTACATAAAATTAAGTGGTATTTATTCAAAGACTGTACTCAAGTATAACTTTGAGGTACTTGCATCTTACTTGAGTATTTGAATAATATGCTGCTTTACATGTCTACTCCACTACTTTTCAGATGTAATATTGTACTTTTTTACATTTTTAAGTTGAAGTTAAAGCTTTTTGGAGCATGTTTCTCTGGGTGGGGTGCCTTTTATCATCTTAGAATATCTAAAGTTAGATGCTTCCTGTCACAGTCAGACCTATTTCCAGTAGACTAGATTAGAGGATGATTTATTTTCAGGATTCTTGTGGGACTCCCATGGGATGGGAGTCAATTTCACTATTCATCATGGGACTGGGACGGGACAGGAAGAAAAATCAACAGGAGCGGGTGGGAACTGGATTCGTGTAACAATAGGTCAGTTTTTTTACATGTAAAAATGTGTGTAATGACGTGTGTGGACTGTGGACTGACGGGAGCAGGATGGGATGGGAGTCATTCTTCTGGAACTGGGACAGGACAGGAATTTGCTTTTTGCTCTGTCATGGGACTGGGACGGGACAGGGATGTTTTTGTGGGAGTGGGACAGGAGTTAAAATTCCCTCCTGTGTCATACTCTAGACTAGATTACTGTAATTTTTGCTGACAAAGCAGACTCCATCTTCTTCAGAATGCTGCGGCCGGAGTACTGACTGAAACCAGTAGATTTGGTGCCTAGTAAAACAAGAGTTGATTGAACTGAACTGACTGATTGAGGGATTGATTGAAATATTTCTTACTGTTTTTAAATCTATGAATGGCTTAGTGCCTTCCTACATCATTGACATGTTCACTGAATACTCATCAGGCAGATCCCTTAGAATCTAAAGGATCTGTCTGGTGTCAGTGAGCATAAGCATTCATTCTATGTCTCTATTTATCTTTTACCAATCAATCAATCAATCAATTAATCAGTCAAAGAGGAAACTACAACTAAATCTCATTTTACAACCTTGTTAAATGTCAAATAAATACCCTTGTATCCTTGTATGTTTAAGGTTTAGATAATCATAATCAGCTTATGGTCCTTCTCTCTGGTATTCTCTATCACATGAACAAAGTTTTAAAAGTGGACTAATAACATAGTGCAAGTGTTTAGTTTGATTCAAAGTGTGTGGCTACAGGGAAAAAATTCTTATTTTGGAATCAGTATTACTATCATTATCCACCATTTTAATATTAATAATAATACCTTCTTATCTATATGTTTTTATCTTGTACATAATACCCTCTTATCTTGTTATTTTCTGTTTATGCCATGTATAATGTATTTTGCTTTTATTTTGAAGCTCACTGAGTCTACGCCTGTCGTATGAAATGTTCAATATAAATAAAGTTAACTTGACTTTTGCTATAATTCTACATGTGCGCTCGGAAGATGGGAACCCCAGACCCGCGAAAGATCTCGCGACAGTGTGCGCAACGAAGCGACAACACGTCCAAATATCGCGAGGGTTCCGCAAATGTAGGGTTTCCATCTGGAAACGACCGTGACCGACCATAATCGCCGGAGCTCGCGCGAATTCTACGTACGTATTCTACGTAGCGGTGGAGCAGGAGGGAATAAGGATACTGTTAAAGAAACACTGTCTAGAAAAGACGTTTTCCTTCTGTTAGCTAACGTTAGCTGTTGAGAAATAAGCTAAGCTAACTCCTGTCGGGAAGGACACACACTGACAGTCTCCAGTGACTCTTTATTTCCAGCAGCTGTTCTGTACGTTGACCAGCGTTATTCCACAAACAGTAGCAGGTGAGTCACATCGTCTGTCGCTGGTTGCTGTCCACTAAAACACTTCCAGGCTGTTTCACACAGCAGCTGTGCTAACGTTTTTGTCTTCAGCGCTAAAATGAGCTGGGCCGAATCATTGCAGGCCTATAAACTCCCGTTTAGAGCCAGTGTGTGTCCGCTGGTACATTTCCTTGTGTCGTTGCGTCTTTGGAAATATATTTATGCCACTGCGCATGCGCGGGAAATGAGACTATTTTGATTCATGGACTGTATCTCATCATCCCCCATTCTTTCTGGTGCAGTAATGTGCATAAAATACCATTTATACCGTTCTGCATACTACAGAAGCGAGCTATTAAAATTGTAAACAGAGCTGATCATCATGAATCTACCAACATATTATTCATAAACTCACAGGCTCTCAAATTTAGAGCTTTGGTGGACTTAGTTCATGTAAAAAATGAGATGCTTCCAGACTGCTTCCAGACTGCATCCAGAGGCTTTTTCATATAAGATTGAGACAATATGAACAAAGAGGTAATTGCATATTCACAAAAACAAAGATTAGAACAAATGAAACAAAGCTGTATAACAGTTAAAGGAGTCATTCTATGGAATAGTCTTTAAAAGGAAATGAAAATGTATAATTCACTGAATAGATTGAATTAAAATTAAATAAAATGATTCGTAAATGTTAAAATGGAGATATAAATACTAACATGTATACACATTTTTGTCATGACTGGGCATGTACAGTATGCATGTTTAAAAAATATGTGTTTACATGTACAGTATGTGTATAGGCTAAATGCATGTATGGATGTTTGTATGTATGAGAGTCCAACTGATGCTGAATTTATAGGGTCAGATGCTGATATTAGGGTGTAAAAATATTCCAATATTGATATATTGGATTATATTCTTTATTTAAATATAGAAAATCCAAAATGACCTCAGGGCCCTGAAACAGAAAACCAGTATTATAAATAACTATTAATGTAAAACATACAAGTAGAACAAACTGAATTAAGAAAAGGGATCAAATATACATAAAATGCTGCATATAAAACTGAAGACAAATTAGAAAAAAACCTGCAATATGTTCTGTAAAAAATATCAGACAACATACATGCTGACACAGATATAGCTGTACTAGGCCAATATGGGACCACTAATATTGGGTGACTCATTTTATATATGTTTATAATGTAGAGAATTCACTATGTTATTTATGTTATGTACGTTCACTACGTCCAACAACCAAAATGAACTCACAAAATGTCAAGAAATTAAACATTCTTACATATATTTTCCTTATTAAACAGAAAAACAGAAAAATATGCACCTTCTGAATTCAAATTATTCAAACTCAAATTCATTGTAAAACACACTTCATTTAAACTCAACAGAAAAAACATGTAAAACTTGCCAAACCATCTTTGTTAGTCTTCAAGCAATCACCAAGTCTGGTTTTGGTCTAAATAAATCCTTAATTCACTGTGTTAGATGTTTAAAGAGTCGGGCTCTGCAGGCTGTGTAGCTCTCAGTCCTGAATCCAGCTCAGAGCACTCAGAACGCTGGCTGAGTGGATGTGTACTGTGCCACTGGATGAGAGCGCGTCGTGGAGCAGCAGTTCTCACTCTGCAGACCACGTTAGCAAAGATGAAATGACAAATATAGACAGACAGTGAAACTAGCTTTGATTTGATTTATTTACATGTGTATTTGAGTTGTAAGTTAAAAAATCACTGCAACTAACGATTATTTTCCTAATCTATTCATCTGTCAGCTATTTTTTCGATGAATTAATTAATTGTTCTCACTATAAAATCAGAAAATAGTGAAAAATTCTGATCAGCGTTTCGTCGTCCTCAAATGTCTTGTTTTGTCCAGAGCCCAAAGATATTCAGTTTACTGTCAGAGAGAGGTAAAGAAACCAGAAAATATTCACATTTAAGAGGCTGAAATCAGAGAATTTCAATATTTTTAATTAAAAATGACTCAAAATGATGAATCCATTAATTAATTCTGTCACAATCTTGTCAGTTGAAAAATAGATAAATGTTGATCAGTGTTTCCTACAGTCCAAGATTCAGTTTACTGTCAGACAGGAGTAAAGAA
>JAJHUR010087036.1:0-29275 GCA_027495735.1 Lutjanus campechanus
TGTGTGCAGTCAGTAAGATCTGTAGTGTAAGTGGGTGTATGAATGCAGAGGTGTGTGAATGTTTTATGTTGTTATATTTCTGAAACACCGCTGATGGGGACATGCAGCCGTGAGCATGACGGATCAAAACCACAGTACAAACCTGCACCATGCTCAGTGGAATCAAGGGTTTTGCAAGTAGAACATTGGCACACTGCACCCAGGTGTTGCCAGAGCTGCGGCTGAGCTAGGTGTTTCCCTTCTGGCTGAGCAGTCTCAGCCATGCCCGCCACAAGACAGCAGCCACGCAGACAGGGTGGGGAGAGTCATGTCAGTTTGTGTTTTAAAGAACAAACATTAACATGCGGGTGGTGTGAGAGCAGTGGATGTTCCTGTTGGGCCATCTGCCCTATTAAAAATGATCAAATCACTGACTGCTTGTGCACTAAAAATCAAGTGATTTCTAATAGTGGGTAAATTTTTCATGTTGGTGGCTTTAGGTATACAGGAACCCCTGGTGGTTAACCTCAAATGAACAGCTTGGTCAGCTTACATATGTTGAATTATTTAGACTGCCCACCAATGCAAGTTTAACCTGTCACTGTTGGTGATGATGGAGGATTTATTAATTGCTAAGTGTCATCAGAATTATTAATATAAAATGTCAAATAACCGGTGTCCTCAGTTTTGTTGTTGACGAAAAAAACAAAAAAGCAAAAAACCCTACTCACATGTGATTTTAACTGTCATGCTTCCGCTTGGGTGTGCACTAAAGCACACTTATTAACCTTTTGACTTGACACAAACCATCTGTCCTTTAAGCCTGACTGCAGATCCTTCCCATCTGTACCGACTGCCTGACAGTAATTCCTTGCACACTTTTGCTGTTTGTCCCCAGTTTACACACACACACACACACACACACACACACACACACACACACACACACACCTCCTATGAAATTAGAGGTCAAGAGTTATTAGCTGTTTCCTACCCAGGTGTCAGTCTTGCTACTGTAACTTCATTTTTCACTCACACTGGGGTTTTCTGTGTGAGGAGCAGAGTCAATATCACCACACTCATATTTGTCAAGTTAAATAAGTTGTCTTGGAATATAGACCCCACGGGTCTCCTACAGCGGCTCAGTATTGATATCTTGATTTGTATAATGTTATGTATTTCACCGTCTGTTAAAGCTTTGCTTAGCTGCGTCTCTTCATTATAGAATCTGCTACTTTGGCGGTGTTGTTTATGCACCGCATCTGGCTTTGTCAATTTACTGTCTTGCAGTCGACAAGGAAAGGAAGAGGAAAAAAATGGGATGGTAGAGACAGTGATTTGCTACTGTTAAAATTTCAATTTTCCACCCCAGAGGAGGGTTGTTCCACATGAAAGAGAATGAAAATGCTGTTCTAGGAGAAAACCGTCTTGAAAGCTATTTCAAGTTCTTGAGTTTTAAGTAAATTTTGCACAATGTAAATCTCCCCTCTTTAATTTAAGCAGAAAATTGATGGATTGCAACCTGGAACAGACATTTTGTGTGAGTCTTACAGGCTGGTTAATTACGTTTTACAATTATACTTAATGGGCCGAATTGATTTAGTTCAGCAGATTAGTCCTTTTGAACATCTTTCACTCATTTGCACATGCTGAAAAAGATGCAGAGACACATGCAACATAAAGAGCAAGGTCTCCTGTCTGATGGATGTAAAAGAAAGAGGTCAGCATGATTCATAGCGCACTGCGTCTAATAGAAACCCAAATGTTTTGCAAAATCACCTCTAATCAGCCATCATCCGTGTTGTTGTGGTCATCTCACAAAGCTGACCGATCCCCCGCAACCCCTACACCTCATCCTCAGTGCTGCTGCCCTCCTCATCTTCAGTTATCCCAAATTCTCCCAGTTCACACACTCCTGCTACAATACTCCCACCGCTGTCTTTCTTAAATGATATCAAATTCAGAACCTTAGCTCTAGCGTACCCGACTTCAAAGGGATCCACAACTCTCATAGCTCCGGGCTATGGTCCACTTCCTACATGCTGGGCAATGTTCTTCATTCTGCCAATGCTGCTGTGGTCATCAATCCACCTACTGTCGACTCTTCTCCTTCCTGCCTCATCAATCATGAAATGAACTTCTCACTCCAGTAGAAACATTGGAATCCACTTCCAATCTTCAGTGGGGGCTGAAAATCCTCTTTTCGAGAGGTATAGTACGTCTAGTCATTTTCTCCCTGCACTGGCTCATATCGCCTCCTCCACTGACTGCTCCTCACGTCTCCACTCTCCTCGCCTCTTAGGAGATGGTGCTTAAGCTGCAGGAGAAATGTGAAGGCACAGCAGCTCTGACCTTTGACCTCTGATACTTTCCATTGGTTGCTATTCTTTTTGACTCCGATACAGTTGGTTGTTCATGTGAGTGTGAATGAGTATCAGTTTCAGTTCTGGACATCCATGCAGCACACAAGATCTTTTAAAGAAGAAATATATAATTACTGCACTGAATCATAAAATGACTCCGACATATCAGAAGAGATTAAGGAATTAGGCTAAGCTGAAATTCCTTGTCCAACAACAATGCTACAGCCAGTTTGCCCTCCTGAGGAATTTCCTTTCCGGGCCAGAATGATCTAGATCTAGCTAGTGTCTGTTTATCAGTTGTAAGAAATCATAATCTTTTAGAAGGAGTAGATGTTTGCAGCTGTTAAAATGAGCAATATGTTAATGGAGTCTGGCGGACAGTGAGTAAGGCAGTCACTAAATTTAAACTCCAGAGTGTATATTTTCATAGCAGTGGGCTTTTGTTTTCAGGATAATGTAATGTAAACTTTACACCGACCGACAATTGACAGTTAAAAACAGCTGATCAACATACAATGTTGGACTTGTCATCGCTTGTGAGTGTCAAAATATAATGTTGCGCTCATCTTGCGCTCCTGTTCAGTGTCTGTGCAGCCTGCAGGCAATCTGCAAAAACTGCTGTCCAGCAGCTGAGTCCAGCTTCTTCAATGAGAATATTTCCTGGTATCTTTACTCTTCTATGACAGTAAACTGAATATTATTGGGTTGTGGACAAAACAAGACATGTGAGAAAGTCATCTTCAGCTTTGGGAAACACTGACTGACATTTTCACCATTTTCTGACATTTTATAGACCAAACAAATAATCGATTGATTGAGAAAATAATCAACAGATTAATTAACAATGAAAATAATCATTAGTTGCAGCCCTACATTTAATATATCTTTCTGAATATAGGTCAGGCTTCATTGAAACTAGTTTTCTCTGATAGCATATTCATATTAGGTGTAGTATTTCTGAAAATGATTTTGTTATGATTTTAATTTGGACTCTTTGAGAGGCTCATGGGCTAAAGCACACCAAAATTTTAGTGAGCTCATCTGTTTTAACATCTGTTGTAACAAGCTTTTAATGGATAAGATCAATATATAGCTTTATGTGCGTTTTGTAAATTGTTTGTGTTGGATTCTGTACTACCTTACTTTTATCCGATTGCTTGCTATTGCTTGCTTTCCATCTATGGTCCACTTAGGCTCTTATTGTGTAGCAACTACAGGAAGGGCAGGATAACAACTTATAGTTAACTCTTTGTCAATAAAATAGATCCACATCGAGATACAGGTTTGCCTAGGTTCAGACCTTTGAAACCGCCTACTCCACTTAGTCAACTTAGTGGTTTCTGGTCAAACAACAATTGATCCAATGAGTGCTGTGAGGAGAGTAACGATTAGCCAATCAGTGTCAAGTGTGGTACTGACGCCATTGTCAAGCTGACATTTGATTCGGGTAGATTCATCGGTCTCTTGTAATTGGTTAGGGAAAATACGAAATTGATCAGAGAGAGGGCGGTGTCAGACTAAAGACAGACATGCAAGAGTAACAAGTTGACAGTTCTGTCTATCTTGCAAGAAACTGGCATTGTTTGATGGTATTTTGCAAAAAAAAAAAGTGTTTCCTAAATTTTGCAGGTACAGTTACAGTTTTTTGATCGAACATCAAACCAACAGCATTGTTGTTGAGGTACAACCCTGTTTCTGTTATCCCTTTTTCTTTGAGAAAATCACTTGTGCTGTACTTGCATCATATACTTCAATCAGGTTTGCTCACAGCTGCCCCAATCTTATGGAAATGTTGCATTGTGTTCACTTGAGGCAACAATGTTACTGTGAAAGCTTTGAACATATCTGGAAACAATAGACAAAAATAAATATTCAGATCAGCTTGGCCCCTTTCATAAACGGTGACGCAATCTGGAAGTAACCAATTGTCTCACCGGTCAGTCAGGCTCCTGTTTCTATATAAAATCTTGTTTTGTGAAAATGATCAAACACAATATATTTCTCTTCAACCTGCAGCTACATGTTGGATGTTCAGTACAATACAGAACAAAAAACATGGCCATTAGGACCATGCACCAAAGACTGCACACATTCATGTTGCAGAGTTTCCACCCGATGTGTATGAATGAATATTTCTGATTTATTTTCCATCAACATGATGCATAAGCACTGCAGTATGTGTGTGTATGTGTTTGCGTGCTGTGGGTGTGGATGAGAAAAAGAGATTTTAAAAAATCAGAGCACTCCTGGCTGCATTTAGAGCAGACCGGTGTTGGTGATCAGAACAGAGGGATTAAAGTTTAACAGTGAAGTTGTCTATTGGCAGTAAATGTACAGTTTGCCCATGAAAACACCGCAAAAAAAGTTCAACAAGTTCCCATGTCTTGCTTCCCAGATGCTGGGTTAACTAAAGGGAGAATATGTGGGATTAAAATGGAGCGGACTGTGCTTCACTCTGGCTCTTAAGCACACTTTTTTTTTTTACTGGGCACCATCCTTGCATCCACACGCGTATTGTAAAGAATAGATTTAAAGTTTAAATAAACGCTTCACCTGGTGTTCAGGCCTGTTGGACACAGGTGGGATGCAAGATGCACAGAGCTGACGCAGACAGCCGCACTGATAAAAAAAAAAAAAGCGTGAAAAATGTGTCTGTCGCTTGCAGTAGGGACGGGAGATTACATTGAAAAACACCAGTCCAGATTAATCCATATAGTCAACAAAAATCAATGACAGAATTAGTTGCCCATGAATTTAATTTAATTTAATTTAATTTAATTTAATTTAATTTAATTGTTGACAGTTTGTTCATTACCTCATCGCACATGTTTTTAATGCTGTGGAGCTGAATTAAACATGGTTTTTCTGGAGCTGATGGAAGTAGCAAGTGGGCCATCTTCCTGTTCCTTCCTATCGCCACTGAGGGGTGCAACATATGCAATAGCGACCTGGGTGCGACAGGTAAAGAACATTTCACCCTCAACCTGGCAAAGTAAAGGATTACCTGCAAGATTTGTACAGCAGACCTTACTTATCATGGGAGCATGTCAGTAATGCACACACATTTGAAGAGGAGTTAGCTGGACATGTGGACGATGTGGACCCACCTCGGTAAGATAGCTTGTTAGCTAGCTTGCAGTTAACAGCCAAGATAACTCTGTCTCTACCTGCATGCAGGGCTCCAGAATCAAGAACAAAAAAAAATATGGCTTGAATGTCAGTGTTTCCCATACATTCATTTATTTAGTTGACACAAACTGATCTTATGTTTTTTGTTCTTGGTTGTGTTTAGATGTGAGCCCTTCAGTTGCAAATCTCTCGCAAAATTACTGATCTCGCTCATGATCTTTTGTGGGTCTGGGGTTCCCTTCTAGACACAAATCTCTCCGTGACCCTGTCTCTCACAAACTCGGCTGAAAAAAATCAGAACGCGAGTTTTATTTTTTGGGCGATTTAATAAAACCTCCTGCTGATGAAGAAAGTCAACAGACCAGACACAGACACAGACAGAGAGAGAGAGAAACTGAGGCAGGGCTGCGTGAGGCCCACTGTGTGTGCAGTAACAGAGGTGTGTGTGAGTGTGGGGAGATGAGAACAGAAGAGGAAAGTGAGGTGAGCTGATTAAAGTGGTTTGTGACTCAAAAGTACAATAAGGCAGCAAATTAAGCAGAAGTAAAATGAGTTCTTTAAAATATTTTCAATAGACATCAATAGACAATCTAATCAGCAGCAAAGTTTATTAAGTCTTTTATAATAAAAGACAGAATTTTGAGTGAATTATTCATCTTTATACTCTCCTTAGTTAGCATATGCTTAAAACAGCCTCAAGCTAAATTTAAAAACTGATAGCTGAATAAGAGCCATTGAGAAATTGAGCGATTCATAATCTGGTTAATTATTTCAATAATCAATGACTAATCGACTATCAAAAGTTGTAGCCCCAGTCCAGATGTGTTCATCAACAGCAGGAACACACGGGCTTGTATTGAAACATTTGCACATGCTCATGAGTCATGCACACAGCTGTTGTGTTGACTGTTGCTGGTTGACATGTACAACAACATGAAGCAGGAGGATTTCAGTCAACACTACACATTTTTTTCATCTTTTGCCTTTACTGGACAGTGACTGCCGTAGATAGACATTGGGGGAGGGGGGCATGCATAAAAGGGCATGTGCCTTAGCACATGAAGCACACTCTTTCAGCTTTTGAAAGAATTTGATGATATGTTTGGTCATTACAAATATTAGCGGGGACAAATTTCCAAATTTCAGATATTTGAGGTGACATGTCCCCCGCCCGCCTCAGTGATTGTTAGCTTGCTGGGATCCTCATGTAGACCCTTTTTTCATGATTATGTCAGTGTTCACTGCAGGCAAAACAAAGGAAAAACTAGAGGCAAACACAAATCACCTTCAAAATGTCATCTTGCTGTGTTGTTAGGTGCCAAAATCGAAGTAGTAATTAGTCAGAATTGAAGTTTAGTCGCATACTTGCTACCACCGCCACCTGAGGACAACTATGGTTCAACACAATAAGACAAAAGCTATGAGATATGCATGAGCCGCAACAAAATGAACAAACTGAACTCACAAAATGTCACAAAAGGAAATATTCTCACACCTTTCCCTAATTAAACAGAAAAATACATCCCGCCACCCTTTGAATTCAAGTTTCCATTTGTCACAAAACCAAGATGTGTTATCTCCGTAAAACACCGTTCATATAAACTCCAGAGACAGAAACAAAATAAAACTCACCAAACTCAACCAAAAACCATCTTGGTCAGTTTTATAACAATCCCAAACACTGGATTGGTTGAAATAAATCCATAAATCCAAGTTAGATGTGAAAATATTCTGGGTGTACAGGGTGTTCTGTCCCAACATATTCAGAAGTCCTTGTATTTTCTTCAAGAATTGTTAAGAAACAAGCCAACAAAACTTGCTTGCTAGTGTTATCTAACATGTTTAGAGAACTGTTTTGCCTCTACTTGAGCTCTGCCCACAAAACAAGTCATGTTTACTAACAGAAAAGGGGTCTACAGGTCACTGAGATGTCTCCATCTTTAATCTAAACATGGATGTTTGACTGAGACATGATGTTGGATCGGTCAGGTCGGTCAGGAGCTGGTCGGTGACATTTCAAGGCTGGAAGCTGTTTGTGTTCATTGTCATGTCCAACTCTTTGCTGAACAGATCTGAAAGCACTTTAGGCAAATCTGTGAATTGGGATGCTAAGCTATAAAAGAAAAGAAAAAAGAGACTTCACTTGATTTGACTTCTCAGCTTTGTCAAATGTGCACTAAAGCTTTTCTTTTGTTTTGTGCTGCAACATATTTCATACGAGAGGACTTTGATGTGCATAATAGTTGGCAGGTCAGGAAAATGATTGAGAGAAGTGATTAAATTAACCCATCAGTTGTTAGTAGCCTACTAGCGTGGGATGCTTAGAAATATGATTAATGTGATTAAAGCTCAAGCAGGATGTCTGCTTTGATTAACTGAAAAATCATTTAATCATCTCCAGCCCAGCCTGATATGTATCAGATACTGTGAACTGAATATCCCCCTCAGCAGGACTTGATTTTTTTTGGTAACTTCAAAGGTGTCATTGGCGTCGTGCTTCATATAGCCACATCAAATATGAAATGACATCGCATCTGTATGGGAAAACAGAGGCAATGTCAGTGCTAAGAACACCCATTGCATATTTATGAACGTTCTCTGCTTCATATTCCCATTTCCCATGTTAGAGAAAGTTTTACAAGAGCTGCTCATTCCTTGACAAATTACACTGTGCCCATACTATTGGGTATTAGAAGACAGTGGCATAGATCTGAGCAGAAGAACATAAGCGAATGTGTAGCACACATCTCCTCTCAGTTTTGCCAAGTTTGACACTTAGTTGAAACGGTTCTCCCTCGCAGAGTAAAGGAACAGTGAAAAAGATTGTGACATGTGCAGCTGTCATGGTAAAATAACACGGAATACAAACAACGGCACCGTCCCCAGCACTGCATTGAGCCTTTGATGAAAAGTATTGACAGCCAAAAATGTTAGTCGATATGTGTTTTGAAATGAAGTATTGTCTTTTATCTTGCCCTCTACCATAATTGAGTGAGCCGACTTCCAAAGTAAATAGTTTTGTGCAGTGAATGTTGGGTAACATAGCTCTAGAACTCTGTTTACTTGAAGTGGGGAAGAGAAGGACTGTTGTCTTATCTCTTGGCAAATGATGCAAGTTTGCTAGCACGCCCTGAGTAATAAAAGGGGTCTGTCGCTGCACTTGTCATTGTTTGCTTCGAAAGCTTTTTAATCCTCCTCCTTTTTCAGTCTGTTGAGTGTTTGATATGAAAACAGATATCGCTCCCCTTGTTTGTTTGTTTTTTTTGGGAAAAGACGTAGGGCTGGAGCTCCACTGATGGCCACGGTTTGGTTCTGCTTCCAATCAGATGAAAAGCCTCCTCCTGGCTCTCAGCTGCTCGTCACACAGCAGGTGTCCCATATTTGCTATATTGTGCTCTTTGCCAGTTTGAAGACAGGCGCCCGTGTTGTCGACTTCAGTAAGATTTCCTATCGTCGCCCACAAAGGAAGTGTGTGTAGCATAAGAATCAGCCCAGAGAAACCTCCTCCACCATCACGCCTCAGGATTAAGAGTGAACCATGTCATGCTAACATGTCTCTGGGCTGCATTGCTGTGATCATGCAAAGATTTCACTCCTCGTGTAAGGAGAATCAGGAGTTACCCTCATAGACAAAATGCCTCCACATGTCTTCTCCATGTTGTACAAATTGTCTGCCAAGTATAGCGAGTCATCAGCTGGCGTCTTTGATCCGCTGTAGCTAGTAGCATTTCAGTGAGTTTCAGCTGCAGGTCAGCCCAATGGGACTCTGCAGGAACTCTGCCCCCAAGACATGAGGAATTAGTCTACACTTATCTCTCATTCACAGCCATATTGGCTAATCTTATCTGAGCCACGCTGTGTTTAAGAACAGTCTGGTGAATTATTTGCTCACCCTTACTGAAAGGCTTGCAGGTAGGAAGTATCTGGGAGTGTGGTGCATTTGGGTGAGAAAGGGATTAAGGATTGAAAAGTCTCTCTTTGGTATTGTTCTTCAGACATGAATATCTTTCTAAAGCATTAGATTTTTTCCTTGGGTTTGCAGCATGGAGAAGTTGCTGAATTGCTCATTTCAAACAGACTGTCTTTAAGCTGAACTTTCCAGCTGTGAGCTTGTCATTGAAGTACAAATTCTTTTGAAGATACTGTGTGTAGACTGACTGTAGGACACGTGTTTTTGAAAGTGTGAGTTGTCCTGAGTTTTGCCATGATGTGAGGATGATACAGACCTTCAAACATTTCTGCTGTCAATATAAAACGTAACACTTTTATTCTGAGAGTCCACATACTGTATGTTTGTGAAGTTTTGGTCTTGGATTTTCTTGGGTTGGGCCCTTAAGTCAAGTCAAGTCAGATATTATTTATATAAAAAATCACAAATAACAATTTGCCTCTGAGGGCTTCACAGTATCCTTCTGTCCTTAGACTCTGATTTCAGGTAAGAAAAAACTCCCCCCAAAAATACTTTCAAGAGCAGGGATCCTTCTCTCAGAACAGACAGACAGGCCTTTAGTTCCAATTAAGGGAAATCTTCATTACAGTTAATATTTTTGCATTAATAATAGATCACATGCCAACATATATGTGAAAGGTGTCATTTTTACTGACAAAGCCACAGACGACCCCAGTAGGCAGATGTTTTCAGCAGAAACATTTAAAAGTTGACTGTATGCCCTCTGCTCAGCAGTGACTAGCTGCTGAATGCAGTAGAACATTCAGCAGCTAAATTCTGCATAACAGAATCGGCGAAAATTGCTTTTTTTTCATTTCACATGCAAAAAAATGCATGTTTTTTGCCCAATGCTGCATGAGATTGGCATAAAGTGTGCATGCTTGTAAAGAAGAAACTCTTGGGTACCATAGAACCCATTTTCATACAGGTATCTTGGGGTTTGAGGCCAAGGGAACCTTTTGAAAATGGCGATGCCACTTTTCACCTTGACGAAATTTAGCCTGTCTTTGGAGGATTATTTATCCCCCGTCCTGACAGGCTAAAATGACAGGTCTTCTAGTTTGATATGATACCAGTATCTTCGTTCTACCTTTAAAACTGAGCCCACTGCAACCTCTGAAATACAGCAATGTCGGCTGAAGATGAGGGCTGAAAGACTGTTTTGGTCCACTGTATGATGTGTGTGTATGTAGTAGAGCCAGATACTTTCCTCAGACGTTAAACGAGAACAAGTTAATATTGTATTTTTACCCACCAGGTGTAAAGAAACATGACTTCAAATGAATGCTAATGTTGCTCTGTAGCTGTGGGATGTGTGAATTGTAAATTGTTTGCTAATCAGTTTGCCATATGAAGTCAAAAGGTGATATGTCAGTGTTGTGTTTACATTTTGTCTTTGCTGCCCCCAAGTGGCCAAAAAATTGCAGGTTTGTTTATGTTTCGTTTGCAGACCAAACTTTGTTTGGGGGAAGGCCCCTCCTGGTTTGGACATAATACCCTGCGTGCACAAAGCCTGGCTCATAAAGATACTATTTTCCTAGTTTGGTGTGGGAGAACTTGACTGGCCTGCATAGAGCCCTGACCTCAACCCCGTCCAGCACTTCTGGGATATATATCATGATATATATCATTATATAGGAGGAACTTGTTTTCCTGGGCAAGTAGGCTTAAAGTAGATGTAACAAAAAGGAGGAGTTTACTTGTGAACCTGATGCCAAAAGCAATGAAGTTTTCAATGTTTGACTCTGTAATTAATACTGCATTGAATAGGACATGAATTGGTGTGTTCACCTGGAGCTTTGATTTAAACATTACTTAATGAATAACATCCAACACATTTTGCTACTAGGGTTCATACATTTGGCTGTCTATGTCTTTTAACTGGGGTTAAAAGTGTGCACATATTATGTCTACAGAGGGCTCATTACTGTTTGAATTTTTTTGATATGTTGATTTCAGTATAAACAGTGTTATTCTGCAAGCTTCTTTGTAAGAAAATTTTGTATTAAAGACAAAAAGACATTCTGAAATCGCCAAAACTCTGATTTAAATAAGGAATGTCTGACCAAAGAACAAGTAGACAAAGAGTCTGAGTAAGCATCCCAGGGCAGCGCCCTGAAAGAGCAGACAGTTTTTTTTTTGTTTTGTTTTTTTCTCAAACATATTTGTCAGTCAGTGTGCAGTGTACTTGAAGTATCTGCAGAGAGAGGCTTTCTCGCTTTTTGTCAAGGGTAAAATCAATCCATTATGTCAAGTCATCCTGTCCGCTCGTTGAAGATGTCTGCGAATGATATGGGAAGCTCCCAAATGGTCGCGTACACAGATGGCTGTGGACACCATGGACACATAGTAGTGAGTGAGACCGAGGCAGCTGCCTGGAGGAAGAGAGGCCTTGCCTGGCCAGGCACCGAGATAACGTTATCTTCTAACTTCTGCATAGAAGTTGTGAATTTACAGCACACAACGACTTAATGCAATACAGCCTCTGGCTTTTGTTTATGTTGGCAAAAAATGTTGTTAGGGATGCACAGTATGCCAGTAATTACCTACTTCTCATGGCTGAGACTGATAAGATAACAGATAATTTCACGTTTTTGTATTTTAAAAACAGGTTCATAGAACCTGTTGTTTATGCACACTTGAGGGTAAGAACGTCTCAGATGTAGTGAAGAAAAATGAATGATTTAATATTGCAGCATCTCCGACTGAACCAAATCTGACTGACATCACTATTACAACAAAAACAATGTTGATCAATACAACTTTTACAGAGCATTTGCCTCAGAATTCAAATTAAAATGTTTTTGCAATCTGTCAAATGAGATTTTAGTATAGCCGATACACTGATACCTATATGGACCAATATAGTTGGATAGGCCAAAATAGGCTGATAATTTCTCAGCCCCAACATTTATCGTGCATCCATAGTTGTGCACATTTCTGAACCGTCATAAGTGTAGTTTAGCTTATTGTAGTATTAGCTCAGAGAGCATCTGTTTAGGCGTACTGTATAATCCAGGTATTTTCAAAAATATTTTTTGCGACCTTCTATTTTGATAGGATGGTGGATGGCAGGAAAGGGGGACAGAGTGGGGCGACAACATGCAGCAAAGGCCTGCAGGCTGGACTTGAACCCACAGCTGCAGCAGAGGACTCAGCCTCAGTACATGGGGGGTACCATCCACTACTTGAGCTACCAGGGCGCCCCAGTATAATCCAGGCTTTAACTTGGCTTGGTTACTATATTATGTGAACGTTGCTGTCACCCTGAACCTCCCGCCAAACCCCGTTTAAAAATCTGGCAGTTCAATAAAGTGTTGCTTGATAGTCGACATGAAAAGAAGGAACAAATCGAATATTCATATTGAACAGCCAAATCCGATTTAACTGACAAAATTCTGAGCCGGATACAGCCCTGCAGCATTCCATGCCAACATTCAATAATTGTCAGTTTTCTGTTCCCTGCGCTATGCATTCATTTTTGTTGGTGCTCAGCAAGTACTGAGAATAATTCCCTCCCCTACTGATGACACGGGGATGCATGAATGACTTCCAAGTCCATAAAGCATCAACGCTGCCAGACTCTTGATCTCATAATAGTGTAGTGTTTTTGCAGTATTTTTGTGTTTTACTATATGTAAGAAGGATTCACTTCTGATCATACAGTATTTAGCTCTGGCTCTCAGACAGAAACAGCTGTGTAATTGAATAAATAAGGGTCAGATTTATTACACAAGCTTTGCATTAAAAGCTTGCAGCGACAGAGCTAAACACAAAACTCAATACCTGTCTCTTATACACATCTAGATGTGTATAAGAGACAGGGATTAACAGTGGAGCTCCACCACCCGTGCCCTTTCTGATGCACTTTACACTTCCTCCTGATGATATCTGGCAGCTTGTTTGCATCTCTCCTGCCGATGATTTGATGTTGTTTTCATCCTGCCTGGCACCTCATAGATAAACGTGCACAGAGATGCAGCAAACTGTAAAGATGAGGTTCATTCTGCCATTTATTAAATGCAGAGAACATTAGATGGCAGGATGCAGGGGGATGACAAAGGTTTCCCTTGTGCTGGTCTGTCATTCAGTAGGAAAGCATGCCATGTTCCACTGAACTATTTATCATTCATCTTCTCTGTGAATTCAGTTAGTGACATCTCTAGGCTCACTGTGTAGAGACTTGATCTTTTAGTTTATCCCCCACACCGCGGCCTGTAACTCGAAGTGTCGAGCTCAGTAAATATTTGTCTCACTTGACAGAGATGAAGCAGCAAATGGACTCCTGCCGTGACTGCGCCAAATGCGGCTGTCTGGATTTTGATGAGGATGCAATTAACTTAGGTTTTTATTTGAGTTCAGCAGAAAAAGAAGTGCAAGTTCAAAATGGAATAGATGGTGACACTGAGTCCTCATCGCCCATATCAATCACATGCATGTTGGGAAGGAGAGCTGTTCAGAGAGCCACTAAGAGCTTGTCAGTTGAGGAAAATTAAATTATGACCCCATTTCATTGCTGCAGTTGTACTCAAAACGTTTTTTTCTCCCTTCTATTCCAGAGATGGTTGGAAGGATAATAAATCTTTCCATCTCACAACATTATTGACATTCTCCTTGAACCTACTCTTCTCAGACGCTCTAAATATGAGAGAAGATGTTAAAACAAGACTTCTTATGTTTTTCTTCTTATGTAATTACATTTAGTTTGGCAAAGCATCGTCGTTGTGCAACAGATTTATTTTCCTGTGTTGTTTTGTTGAACTTGTGTAGGATGAAGTGCTTAACTGTTGTGCTGAGTCAGTCCTCTGCACTTAATGCGTTCTCCATGTGATTGTTATATTATGCTACCCTTGTTTCCATTTTCATAAAGGGTGTTGATACACCTGCAGAGAAGCAGGCAAATATATCAACAAATTAGACCTATAAACTGCAGGTTCAAGTGTTATACCACATTTTGTTACCTCCGTGTGTATGACAGCTGTGGCCAAAAGTATTTATTTTCGGATTGTCCGTCCCTCTATCTATACATATGTGTGTCCCATTCTCATAAACGAAATGTCTGAGGAATCCCTTGAGGGAATTTCTTCATATTTGGCACAAATGTCGGCTCAAGTATGAACTGATTAGATTTTGGTGGCCGAAGGTCAAGATCACTGTGATGTCACCAAACACTTTTTTTTTGTTTTGTCTTAATTTCACATGCTAATTTATGGCAAAATTTCAGACAGAAGACAAAGATAAATATCCAAAAGATCAAAGGTCAACATCACTATGACATTGAAATGTTCTGCAAAAACGTTTTCCTGACCATCATTCAATGCCATAACTCAAGAACAGAGGGGGAGATTGTATTTCACATTTGGTCAGATACTGAATTGCTGACAGTATTTTTCGGGTGCCTACCATTGTATAGATCATCTGTGCTGCTGGGCTGAAGATATGTGTGAAGCATCCACATTTTGGAATTTGTTGCTTCTTTGGAGCAACATCCATATTTGAAACATCGTAGTCTATCACAAACTCATTGGTTTTGCTGATATTGAGCTTCAGGTGATGAAGCTCCTTATCCGTCCTCTTTCTTTTTCTTATTTGTCTTTCAGCTGCTCCCATCAGGGCCGGGGGTGAGCAGCCTTTATTCTCTTTGCCATTTCTGGTCAAAAAATTCTCAATTTTTCTCATAGACTTGTTTTGGATTTGGTATCTGTTGCGAGCACAGGGAGACTCAAGATTAGCCTCCAGTAAATTTAGAAGAAAAGGCGCCAAGCCTGAGACGTAGATTGTGGTGCACATTTTAGTTGACAAAATATTGATACATTTTATTTAGTGTATAGGCAAAATATTTTTACAGTTGGAGAATGTACAAATCACTTTCAGCCTACAACAATTATGAATGAAAATTAAAATGTTAAAACAGGAGCTGTCATTCCTTTTCATATAATTTTTTTCTTATCAATGCCACAGGGAGTCAAAAGAGCTGTATGTGGTTCGGAGCTGCAGGTTGCTGACCTCTGCTCACTGGCAGACTGTGCCCTGCCAAACTCAGTGTGGATCTGTATATTTTATTTAACATAGGTTTTTTTATGCTGGATGCCCTTCCTGACGCAACCCTCCCCAATGCTCTGTACTCCTCTGTAACCGGAGTCTCTAAGTGTGAAGACATCATGTTTCTCACTGGAGATCATTCGCTGGAATCATATGTGTTAAAATAGTGATAGCTTCCATTTTGCAAAAAAATACACACAATACCTTTTAATAGATTCCTGCCAAGTCTACACATTGGAGGTCGTCAAATACCTTATCCACCAATCCAAATCGTCAGTATTTGACAACCCGGGAATGAGACTTAACAATCAACTGTCTTTCTCCAGAATGGCTTACTGCACCTTTAGTTGATTTTGGGGCACATGGGGTGAAGAAAATGTCACAACAAACTGACTGATAAACAGTTACTACATGCTGTATTACCAGATTATGATGTTCAAACAGTAGCCAACACATACACACATGCAGCTGTGTTTCTGGTCCACTGAGGAATGGTAAATCCAATATTCACTCTCCTAGTTTTTGGCAGGCATGGCTCTCCTAGATGGGTTGATGCAACCAACTTGGACTCAACCATGCAGTAAAAACAATGAGCTGAAAGAAGCTAACAAGCTCAGTCCTGCAGTAGAGTTGAGTGTGAATTCAGCTCTGTGAGCAACCATTTGACATAAGAGAGTTGTTTTATTCAATATCAGTATAAATAATATTGATTATTGCAAGTTTAGAGATGAATTGGCATATGATCGATATACACACAACATAATATACTGACTACACTGGCCATAATGTCAGGTCTGTCAGTTTATTCAGAAATTGAATTTGCATAATGGAATTAGAGAATATAGATTCCTTAATTAACTAATACACTCAATTTCGCCTATTTTTGCCTCATCCTGCACCTTTTGGAGTGTGTTTACTGTTCGTCTTTTCATATTGCACATTTTGACCTGACATTTCCCCTTTTGGGTATTTATTCCACTTCAAAGACATGATGACAGAGCTGAATTTAGGCATCGGTCCATCCTGCTGGACCGACTGACAGATGCTGGCTGCACTTTTGCTGTAGTTTGTTTCTTCTAGTTAAGGAGAAAAGGTGCTGTTTCAGATGTCTTTCTGTAGTTATTTGGTAAAATGTGATTGTTTTCTCTTGAGTAAACAAACTAAGCTAAAGGGATAAATGTTCTACAGTTTAACTAATCCTTTTAAAAATGCAGCTCTTCACCGAAGGCTCTGGCTCTAGTCAGACGTGCGTGTGAATTTTGCCTCGACATTGTTGGCTATCTATGAGTGATACTCGGCCAAACAGCCTTCTGTGTGATAAAGAAGTTGTGTACTCTTCTGCGACGGATTTATGAGCCTTAAACAGCACCTTTATGTTGGTGTCTAAATTGGACAACACATTCTAGTGCCGTTTGCTGAAGATCATTTTATTTATGACTCAACTGCACTATTTTTTTCAGTGTTCATTTTTATGAAGCGCATCTTCAAATGCAATTATACAAACTTTTTTCTTTCTTTTCTTCTTCTTGAAGTTACTGGGTCATAGTCTGAAATGCAATGAACCGTTCGAGCCAGATCATTACAAGTCAGCTTTCGCCAAATAAGCACAAAGAAAGCACACAAAGAAAAGCATTAATTATTAATTCATTTCACTTAGACTTTGGAAACTATTCTAAGCACTGGAATGGCACCAGATGTCACCAAATGGGAATTAGAAGAGTATTTAATTCCATTACTCCCCCTCCTAACTGGCTCCTTTTTTCCATCCAGTTGACATCATGTGCTCGTAGGGCAAATCGACATGCTTGCGTGCCTACTAAGTGCACCAGAAGAAAACAAATCAGATGCCCTTTTTTCACATTTTTTTTCTATTTGCCCTCATCATAAAAAAACCCTCATATGCTGAGCTCTCCAGGCTATGGTGAAAGTCTTTTCATTCACAGTTTCTTTTCTGAGCGAAGACTTAAGATTTGAAGACTTATCCGACCCTATTACTTTCCCCTTGCGCCGCTCCATAATGGACTGGCCAGATTGGACATTGTGACTATCTTTTTGTCGGTGTCTTCTCTCATTCTCCTTGTTGAAAGCAAGTGGAGCGAATCCTATATCCTGAGGACTGTATCCTTTGGTCACTTAAGGTCCCATCAAGAATCACACAAGCATTTAAGTCCAGCCAAGTTAGTACAGAAGACAGAACTCTGGCTCTCCTGTCACTGACCATCAGGAAATTTGGAGTAATTTGTCTGTAGATTAAATTTGTGTCCGTTTTAGGGCTGCAACATATGATTAATTTCAGAATCAATTAATCGTTGGGCCTGCAAAATGTCTGAAAGCGGTGAAAAATGCAGTGTAGCCTCAGGTACATTTCTTGTCTTGTCCAACCAACAGTCTAAAACATACAGTAGGATGTTTGGTATATTATGTTGATTGTATTGTGACAATCAAAACAGCTGGAAATTAATTTTCTGTTAGTGATCTAATCAATTAATTGTTTCAGCTCTGTTGTTTTTGGACTCTCAAAACAAAAAGCTTTAAAAGTTTTAAAAGTGAGATTCAGTTCAGTATATCTGTCTTGAGCTTGGCTGCATTATATGGATGAAATCCTAAATCATAGTTTATGTCACTGTATACTGCATTAATAATACTGCATATTAGGGCTGAACATTTAATTGAAATTGATTCAGATTCAATGAAAATAAGAATTATAATGGGGAAAAAAATCACAATTGTAATATCAGTCAAAATAATTGCAATTAGATTTTTTTTTTTTTTTACAAAATTGTTCATCCCTTTATTATTACATTTTCTTGACAATGTATTGGGAAATTGGTAATGAATTAAATAATTACATGGAAATGTGGTCCAGCAAATATCTGACACATCAAAATACTTAATTAGATTGATACAAAAAAAACAAGATTCATTTGGTAATTAATAGTAATGTGTTTTTTGTTTTGTTTTTTGTTTTTTTTTACTTTGCAGTTTTGGCCATCACCCTATAGTTTCTGTGAATTTCTTTGCTCATCATTTTTATTGCAGAGCTACACAGATGTACCTGTTATACACAGGAGTGTACAAGTAATATCAGATGGATTTATTTAAATAATTCCAGTTTAATTTGTGAATTATTCAATTTCAAAAACACATCTGCCCAACGAATACAGAAAGTCAAAGAAGAATGAGGGGCAGCTGTACCTTCTTCACATTACTTCCTGCCGTCGTATCTCTTTGTCATGTTTGAATGGCAGCCTGAATGTTTCATGTCATTCTAGTTAAATTGACACACTACAGAGCCTTCCCTGCACCTTGGTGTGCAGTATGGAAATGCTTTACATTCTTAAGGCATAGGCTTTCATTATAAATTAAGATGAAGTGGGACTTTTGCCAGCATGAAGAACGCACTGTGGAACACAGTAGAAAATGTTATTCAACATCACGTAGTCACCGTTTTAATCAATCCCCCTTCATTTCGCTCTCCTCTCTGATTAGTCTTTCATTGAGTGACGAGAGCTGCAGCATTTACGAACACTGACTCAGTTGGAGTTTGTTAAAAAGGAACAAGCTACATTTACTAAAATATGATTTTACTGAGCGTTAATTCTGAGAATACCAGTTCTACAAACACTTTTTACCAGACCAAACAATTACAAAAGTTGGTGGTGCAAAAGAAAGATTTCTCTTTATCTAATCCCCAATAGCTAGTAAAATACTCCTAAGCAATTTGCAAAACATTTTTCAGGTGTATTTGCTATGTTTGTTCCCAACATTGTGATTTTGTTATATTTAATTGTTTTGACACCTTCTTTCTTTTCCAACCCTCACCCCAGAAACTCCAATAACCACTAATGGCTGTGGCTGTTTCGAATGGTTATGAATACAGGTGTGACTTGAGATTTTAGCTCGCTCTTTGGGGTCGTATGAGGTACTTATCCCCATAGTCAGTGCGTTACCAACAGTACATGGCGGCTGGTACACCCCCAGTTTGAAACAGTGCACCGCTGTGGACAGCGCCAGCAACAAAATTAATTTTAGCAACCTAAAAAAAAAACATATCAGTGCAAGTGTGCAATATTTTCACAGCTTAACCTTTCCATCAGACAGCCTTTACTGATCGGAATCAGCTGTTATGTAAGCCAAATATCACTCTCTCCAAAGCCACCAGAGTTGTTCGTGTACTGCTGCCTCAATTAGTTTGTTTGTGTCATTGTGTGAATCTGAACTAACCCTTTAAAACACAGATATCACACAAAAATGCTTTGTTTAAATTAACCAAACAAGGAAGTGGAAGATCAGCAACTCATGTTGTGTGAGGTAAAACTTTGACCGAAGGAGTCTGGTTGCTTGAGAGAGAGAGAGAGAGTAATACTTGGCTCTCTTGTTTACAGTCAGAAAAGGCGGCCTGACAGAAAGTTAAAGCAGTGAAATTATTGAAATTATGGTGTACATGTACAGCTGTGCAGTTCCAGTAAATGACAGCTACACTGTCATAACACATGTCTCAGACTTAACAGTGTTCTCAACAATTCAGTGCCTATTTGACACTGCAGCAGTTTCTCACTTTTGCTCATTAATTGTGCAGGCGGCTTTTTTCTGCTGTGTTCATGTTATACGTGATGTAGCAAAAAAAGATGACTCTCGAGTAGAAGCAGTTTTTTTAAATATCGTGTTTGTTCTAAGTCTATTTGGCATGTCCCTATCAATATGATGTAAATTGGATTGAGAATTGCTTATAGTAAAACTATATTATATGACATATATTATTGTTTCTCTTCAGCACAATTGATGTTTATCATTTTGAATAGAATGGATAACGTTTATATCTCGTACCTTCCTGATGGTCTTAAATTGAGACATGGACACATACCAGGTGTGAATAAGTGGAAGTAAAATAATGAGGTGATGTTTTTATTAAAAACCAGCCTCTTGGAGATTTGTGAAGGTTAATATGAGACACGACCACTTCTGTTTTCTTTTTTCTTTTTTTTTTTGCCATTTTTGTATTTATTTCTTGTGTCATTGTGTAGCGTGTTCCTGCATCAATAATAAGTTCATGTCACTACTAATACGACCAGGACAAATCTCTGTATTCAGTTCTACTTTGTGATAAACTATCTCTGAAAACAGAGCTGAGAATGCCAAAATCGTGTCGCATGGCTGGATAATAGAGTGACAAATCAAAGCAGATGTAATGACACAGAGGGAACGATAAAATGACAAACACATCAGTCTGTAATACCAACCTCTGAGCTTAAACTGCCTCAAGTAAACAAAGCAGTGTTTGTTCTTGTACAATATAAACACACGCACACATTCAGAATGAGGACTGCCATGATGCAGTGCATTGCCCTAGTTGGGATGTTGTGTTAAACGTAAATAAAAACAGAATACAATGATTTGCAAAAACTTTTCAACCTATATTCAATTGAAAACGCTCCAGACACAAGATGTGAAATGTTCAAACTGATAAACTTTATTGTTTCACTGTAAATATACACTCATTCTGAATTTGATGCCAACAATATGTTGCGAAAAAGTTGGGAAACGGCCTTGTGTAGTTCTGTGTCACATCACATTTTCTTTTAACAAAACACTCGGTAAGCATTTTGGAACTGAGGACACTTATTGTTCAAGTTTTGAAAGTGAAAATCTTTCTTATTCTGCCTTGATATGTGCCTTCAGGTGCTTGACAGTCTGGGGTCTCTGTTGTCGTATTTTGTGCTTCATAATGCACCGCACATTTTCAACTTTGCCAATCTGTTGTTGCCTCTGTCCCAACTTTTTTGAATCGTATTGCAAGCATCAAATTCAGAATGAGTGTATATTTACAAAAAACAATAAAGTTGATCAGTTTCAGCATTAAATATCTTGTATCTTTCCCTTTTTTCAATTTAATACAAGTTGAGAATGATTCGCAAATCATTGCATTCTGTTGTTATTTAATTTTTACACAATACAACTGAAAAATCAAGTCCCAGTCCTCAGACACCTCATTTAAAGGGGCCCTGTTGAGTTTTCCATGTAAGCTGACAAAAATGTTTACATTCAGTGTTACTCATGCATTATCTGTATCCTTGAAGTCACAGAAATTGTGTCTAGTGCATTTACTTCCTCTTAAAACATATTCAAAGATGATTTTTTTATAGTATTTTAAGTCCACCATTGTTTACATCCATGTTTTTGAGCTTTCAGTGTCCTCTTTCCCTTCCATTGTTGGCACATCGCTGCATATCTTGGCATATTACCGCCACCTGTAGATCAGTGGAACAGTTTTTCTGTGTATTGTCTCACCCTACCAGCAGGGATCCATTCATAGAAGTCTGCTTCATAGCGCTACAAGAGGTCTAAAACTCCGCAGGGAGCCTTTAGAGGTGTCGATTGGTCAAAGTAGTTTTCATTTTGCAAGAAAGTGCCTCAAATAGGTTCCCACACTTCAGTCCCAGGAGGCATAGCCTAATTTTATCGTAACTGCGATTTGACTAACCCTACTTGAACCCTTCCTCTGAAAACATTCCTTTTCCTTTCTTGGTCCCTTGCCTTGTCCCCTTTCACACCGAGTTTTAAACCAGCGTCACCTCCCAACTGTTGAGGGTTGGACAAGCATGTGATCACTGAAAAAGGGGCAATGTTGGACTGCAAAAACCATAGAGGCGGGACAGATCTGATCCAGTGTCAGTATCTGGTGCCAATACTGATGTGATTGAATTATCGGATATTGGACTGACGTCACTGATCCACTTATACTTGTTCATTCCAGGCTTTTCTGCAATTCCTTGGGCTTCTGTTATATGTGTGTGAAGATCAGCAAGATACAGAGAGGGAGAGGAAGAAAGGAGGTGAAAGAGAGATAGATGTATAGAAAGGGGCAGACATACTGCTTTGAGCCTGCAGTCATATTTATGCTACCTGTCTGCTAGTTTGAACGCCTTACAGAGAAATCATGAGGGCTGAATGCACATGTACAAGATATGTATCCAAATCAGCAGATATCCAAATTCAGGTAATGGAATCAGATCAGAGCTATAAAAAAGAAAAGTGCATCAAGCATCTCTAAAAAATGTCAACCATATGTTGAGGAGCCATTCCTACAGCGCTGGACCTTGGTGTAAAATATGTGAGGTGACAAGTGTAGGAAAGCCATTTTTTATGTTGCAGTACATCTTAACCAAACTCAAACTGTCACCTCAAGGATGGGGTATATTTGAAAAGAAAAAGAACATGTGTTTGCAGGTCTGAAGGCAAATGTGTTTATAGCTGTGGCCACACGTAGAGGTGGAGTGAAAACCTGCTGTTATAGAGAAGGATGAGGCGCACAGTTTTTGACAGTCATTCCTCAAAGGCCTGGTAATGTATATTAAATGGTTTGGAAATTATAGTCCTATTTAGAGAAAAATAGAAAAAAAAATAGAAAAATAGGTATGGTTTAGGGCAGGTTACCTTGTGACTGACAGATCATTATTAGCGAGTCCATCCTGTGCAACATGGCTCACCCAATATGTTTTTATAAGCATGTTTTTGTGCACTTTTAAGCTGTAATACAAGAAAGCTGCCATTGTGTGTCTCTTTTCCAATCACAAAAGTCAACTGTCAAACACGGCAGTGCTGATCAAATATGAATCAATATTCTGTTACAGCATTGTAACATGTCTCTTGTCTAACATGTCAACAGAAACGTATTTTAGTCTGACAAACTTTGTGGCCAGTCAGGCTGCCATTTTTTCCTGCAAAACCAACCCCCGCCCAAGTACGTCACCCCTGGTGGGTTATGATCATGCTCTTGTCAGTACTGTGCATGCTCTGGTTGCAACAAAAGCAAGATGGCAATACCCATAATGTCAAACTCCAGGCTTCAAAACGTCACGATTGGTTCACATGTGGGTTGTAAAAATGCATTAAGTGAAGTGGGCTTGCTTCAAATTGTCACTTAGCAGAAAGTTGGAAATGTTGGGTTCAGCCCTCCCAATCTTGATGTTAGAGAGGTGTGGGGGAACGGATTTCAGATGGTATTCAGCAATCCACTTTGGTTGAAGCATACTGACATGATCAGTCCTAAAATGATATACTCTTTTGCTGTGAGGGACTAGCCAAGATGAACACAAAAGCTCTGAGATAAGTGGTAGAACATTCACGTCCACACACTCACCCTTTCATGTTGATCAAACCAACAGCAGCCGGCGGTGTTTGTCCTTTACAAGTCCATTGTGTAAGTTGGTGTCAGATTATGGATTACAGACTCTACCTCAGGGACGGCACAGAGCCCATCCTGAGTTACAGTTTATTTTGCGGTTCCTCTGTCTGTAAGCCCTTTGCATTGATCTCTCTTGGGCTGCTGAAACGAACTCTCTTTTTGCATCCATTTCCCCGAAGGTCTGACCTAAATTACCTCCTACCCTCACAAGTTATCATTCTGCTGTTGCCCTTAAAGCCCCACATTGCTCAGTGGACTTGACAAAATCGCAAAGCTTTCAACAGCTCTCTGGCCCTCCAAAGTGTACATTTTGACAGGAGCTTTCCACAGCCTATAAATGGTTTTCCGTCCCGGTATAGTCAATGTCTGGGCATAAAATAACAAGAAGAACTCTGTCTGGTACTGTTGAAACCGGTTCTGTTATGGAAATGGCTCTCAGTTCCCAAATCCAAACTAGGCTGATGTCATGTCAAACTTCACTCTGTCTGTCTCGCTTCATCTTCTTCACTCACATGTTTTTTTTTTTCAGGTTACTTATCTCTCACTAGTCTTCTCCCTCTTTGTTTTTCATTCTCCCTCCTTTTATCTTTCCCCTCTCCATGACTCAGAGTGTGTCTCTTTTCCACCCCTTTTTTTCTCTCTTCATATCTTCTGAACATTTCTCCTTGTATTATTCTAATCATGACAGCTACATCAAAAGTGATAAGTTGCATTGCTGCCATGAATATGAACCACAGTCGTATACATTAGCATTAATGCTTTCACCAAAACAGTATCACTGAATGCTGTCTCGGTAAGCAGTTTTTGTAGTCTTAGATTTAAAAAAATCCAAAAAACCCCTGATATCAACACTAAAAATCATGAAGAACCCAGATGTCATTGTTAAAAATTCCAAACAACCCAGATATCAACGCAAAAAATCATCAAGCTCCCAGGTATCAACACTGAAAATGGTCAGGAACCCAGATATCAATATTAAGAATTCTAAAGAACCCAGATATCAATGCAAAAAAATCATCAAGAACCCAGAAATCAACACTGTAAATCATCAAGAACTCAGATGCCAATGTTAAAAATGGTTAAGAACCCAGATATCAATGTTATAAATTGTAAAGAGCCCAGATATCAATGCTAAAAATGGTCCAGACCCCAGATATCAGCACTAAAAATGGTCAAGAACTGAGATATTAATGCTAAAAGGGGCTAAGAACCCAGATACCAACATTAATGATTGTTAAGAGCCCTGATATCAATGCTAAAAAATCATCAGGAACCCACATATTAATGCTAAAATGGTTATAGTTGTAAGTGTAGGAGTCTGGAGAGTCATTCTAAATCTGTTGAACACTATTTTTACCAGATAGATCAAAAGCATCCTGCGGCTGATACAATTGCACACCACAGATCCCGGCATCCTGCAGCCATATTCTGGTTTTGTTCCCTCTACCTTTTTTCTTTTTTTGCAATCAGGCGGTCCCTGATATTGAGGCACCACATCCGAAATCTTGCGAGCAGCATGTGGCCTGCTTCATGCTGCTCTTTCAGCTGTCGGAGTGATAGGGATGGCACTCCCAGGGTCAAGTGGCGAGTGCCTCCCCCCTCAGCTAGAATGAAAATGTTGAACAGATGCTGTGCTGTCGGGTCCGTCTGTCTGCCTCAGTGTTTGATGGGCCAGTGTTTAGTCAGTCGGTCCGCCTTAGCCTTTAAATGGGCTAGTGTTTAGTCAGTAGGTCTGAATATTTAATGTGCCAGTGTTTAGTTGGTCCGTCTCAGACATACTGACTGAGTAAGCACTCAACCATTAAACACTAACGGCTGCTTTTCAGAAAGAGTTTACATGAGGTAACCCTTGACAAAGGCTTGGTATTGTTTGAAATGTAAAGCCAATATGATACCTGAGTTTCGGTTCTGATGTCACAATGATTTGACTTTGAGGTAGCTTCAATCAGGATTCATGCTAAAGCTACAAAAAAATTACAAAAGTAGCCTGCCAACATCGTATACTGAATTATAAAAATGGTTATTTGCTGTTTTTTGGGTGGTGTCATGATTGTCCCAATCCAAGATGTGACTCGTTATGACTTTTGCTTTTAAAGTCGTGATTCAATTTGATTCTTCAATTTAAACTTTTTTTTTTAAATGCAATGACTGCTATGCCATTGTCAGACCATTACATTTTGATTTGTAAAGATCAACAGATCATTGGTGTTATACTACATTACATTACATTTTCAAGTTCTTTAAAAAGATAGTGTATGTTATGTTATGTTAACAAGTGTGATACAACAGGCAGTAAGTTGCACTGTGTTGTCTTTGAAATGGAGAGGAGGAGGCGAGGGGCAGGAAGATTAAAAAAAAAGAAAAAAAAAAGGAAAAAGATTTTCGATTGAATATTGAAAATTGGGTCACCCCTGGTGCCACACTTTTTCTTGGCCAGCACCAGCATCTCTGGCGACTAGCAAAGACTCCAGGAAGTTTCTGGTCTCAGTGTGAACTGTTAAAACTGACCAAACATTCACTGTCAGCATTTGGTACCGGACGGTTTTCCATGCTCAATACCAGTGGTGTAGTGGTGCCTAAAAAAATGGGTAAAGCTGCCTAGCCATACAAGGATAAACACCTTATGTCAAACAATGGTGTGTAAGAATACTCTTAAGTATTCAATTGACCCCAAAATTGGCTACTAGTAATTGCATGTTGTCACTTAAATTCTGCTGCTTGAATTCAGGGAGTAATGGTCATTATCAAATTAACATTATGGCCACAGAAGAAGTGCAGATTTTGGAGTCAATACTTGCCCACAGACTATAGAGTGAGACACCTACATGATAATGCATATTCCTTAGTTTACAAAAGATACTACTGGCCCATAGACTGTCTCTTGGAGCAGGTGATTTGCATTTTGTAACAGATAGTGTCAGCCAAAGTGTGCCAACATTATAAAATTGACATATGTCAAGGGCCAGTTTTCAAATATTTCTGGTCCTTCACAGGCCTAATGCACGAATATAAGATATATTCAAGATGAGGCAAACATGGAGTTTCAGTCAGAGATTAGTTTAGATTGACTTACCCTGATATTCTTACTGTCATCATCAGAGGGGATTTAGCATTCAAGTACTCAATGCTGACTTAAAAATAAATTGGAATAGTCCCTATACCTGCGTGTATCCTGCACCAACTCTGTCAGGTTAACTGTCACATTTTGTTGGGTACCAGAAAAAGTTATGGGCCCTACTCTGGGCTGAAACTGGAACTCTTTAATATAACGGCTCTAAAATTGGTTTATCTGTCAGAATTTAATAGGCCAGTGTTTTATTTATGTAATTTTTCTATCAAAACGTATGACCAAATTTCAGTCAGTTACATTTAATATTTAATGAGCCGGTCATCAGTTGCACAGTCTCAATTATGTATCAGAAAAGTCTTAATTTTTCACTCTATCTTAGCACTTAATGGGCCAGTCTGTTTGTAGTTAATGGCCCAGTATTTACTCGATCAGTGTTTATTTTTTAATGGGGTAGTCTTTGGTCTGTCACTTTATCGCTGCATTTACTGGGCCAGTGTTTAGTTGGTTGCTCTTACATGTATTTATTTGGCTGTTTTTGATGATGTCAACCTGCCAAGCTAATAAAAATGTGCTGCCATTATTTTAACATTTCAATCATGATATCACACAAGGTCATGGCTTCACAATTCAGTAAATACAATAAATATGCAAATTAGAATTGCTGAGAGTCATTTAATGCAACTGAATATTTTTTGACTTGTTTGGTGTAGCAATATCAGACACTAATAGATTGGAATGCCAAAGCAATGATCTGCAGGCATAATTGCCACATCGTGTCACTGAGTGTGGATGAAAGTGTGTAGTGGTGTTAGTGTGTTCACGAGTGTAATTTGTCCAGTGATGTGTGCAGGCGTGAGAGGTTTCATATGATTTTATTGACTCTGTCTTTCTGACTCTCTGCCTGACTGCCCGTCAAAGGGCTTTTTGGTTTGGTTGACTGTAACTAGATAAGAGGTTAGAATGTGATTTGTTCACGGCCAGCACATCCCTCAGCGACTAAATAGATAATGTGCTAGTGGCTTAAATGTACCTCCTAAATTGTGAAGCATTTGAAAAATATACCTTCTTATCAATGTATAATTAGTAGTATAATAAGGGAGTGCTGATGTGCCCATTTATTACAGAAGTTCTGCTATGTGTGTTATGCAAGGTACTTTATGCAAGCTTTCCTGCACTGCTATAATACTCATTAGGAATTTAAATTCAAACCACTGACAGGAAAGAAATCATTCTAACTAACTTCTAACTATTAAAATCATGATGATGTGACATTTGTTGGGGTCTGTGCAAAACAAACATGTTTTATTGAGGACAAGACACCTCTGCAGCACTACAGTACTTCATTATAATGCTGTTTTATGACACATTTTATCAACAAAAATGGTAGCTCCTGCGATTTGGATTTTGCACTTGGACATACTGCAATTTTGATAGTATTTCGATTAATTTTAAAACCCACTGGGGTGCCCCGGTAGCTCAGTGGTAGAGCAAGTGCCTGCAGCCCTTTGCTGTGTGTCTTCCTCCCACTCACGCCCCACATTTTCTGTCTGTCTAAAGCTGTCCTATTGATTAATGGCTCAAAAGCCCCCCAAAACCTTTTTAAAAAACAAAAAAGAGTTTAATTTCATTTTTGCTTCGGCTACATTAAACATGCAACTATGCAAGCCATGGAACTTTTGTTTTGGGATTGTGTTTTCGCCCTTCACAGCGACACTGACACTCAAACTCACAGATTGTTATTGTCTCGTCAAAATCACCGGACTCCATTGACAAAATCAGTAATTTTACCTCTCAGAACAGCTCAGATCCAAACTAACGTGTTACCCTTTGTGTAACCCTGCTCTCACACCTGGTGTTGTCAGTTTCATTGATTATAGTGTAAACATATCTGAGTCAGCAAATGTTATGTGTTTGATATACTGTACAGTAACAGTAAAGAAAGAAAGACAAGAAGAAAAATCAGTTGCTCAAGGTCTAGTCATTTTGCTTTACTTGCGTTCTTAATAATAACCACTTAAATACAGGCTGCTCAAGCATCATGGCGTCACCTCTGCATGATGTTTATCTGGTGCATTTGGGGTAGTTAATGTATCAAGTAATGTTTAGATGGAATTGCCAAAAAGTGTGCAGATCTCAGCCAGAAAACACACAAGTGTTTTCAATGATTATTTCCTTCCTCTGTAGCTGCTAATCAGTGAAATCTCCAAGTGTAGTCCTTGACTGGAGTGAAAACCTGGATTGTCTGGGCCCTCTGTGCTTCTCATATCTGAGATCCTCGAGTGAGTTAAAGGAAGCAGCCATGTAATAAACAGATCCGCTGTCTAGGTCTTGACAGCGGACTGCAGCAGTCAGCACAATACTCAGCCGAGTCAAAACAGCTGACATGTGGCAGCAGCATCCAACATTACAGCGCATCTTGAACTGACTCCCAGTCTACCTGAACTGGAGGACGGAACAGGTGCCAGGAGTGAAATGTGGAAATAATTAGTTTACACAGCAGATAAAACTGACACCTTACTGGCATGAAAATCCCTGTGAAAAAGTGAAAAGAGAAAAAA
>JAJHUR010087036.1:29295-44520 GCA_027495735.1 Lutjanus campechanus
CTGTGTGTCTTCCTCCCACTCACGCCCCACATTTTCTGTCTGTCTAAAGCTGTCCTATTGATTAATGGCTCAAAAGCCCCCCAAAAACCTTTTTAAAAAACAAAAAAGAGTTTAATTTCATTTTTGCTTCGGCTACATTAAACATGCAACTATGCAAGCCATGGAACTTTTGTTTTGGGATTGTGTTTTCGCCCTTCACAGCGACACTGACACTCAGATTGTTATTGTCTTGTCAAAATCATCAGACTCCATTGACAAAATCAGTAATTTTACCTCTCAGAACATGGGAGTTGCTGGTTTACTGCTGCCTCGATTGGTTAGTTTGTTTGCATTATTGTGTAACTATGGTATTTTAAAGGGTTAGCTCAGATCCAAACTAACGTGTTACCCTTTGGGTAACCCTACTCTCACGCCTGGTGTTGTCAGTTTCATTGATTATAGTCTAAACATATCTGAGTCAGCAAATGTTATGCATTTGATATACTGTACAGTAACAGTAAAGAAAGAAAGACAAAAAGAAAAATCAATTGCTCAAGGTCTAGTCATTTTGCTTTACTTGCTTTCTTAATAATAACCACTTAAATACAGGCTGCTCAAGCATCGTGACGTCACCTCTGCATGATGTTTATCTGGTGCATTTGGAGTAGTTAATGTATCAAGCAATGTTTAGATGGAATTGCCAAAAAGTGTGCAGATCTCAGCCAAAAAACACACAAGTGTTTTCAATGATTATTTCCTTCCTCTGTAGCTGCTAATCAGTGAAATCTCCAAGTGTAGTCCTTGACTGGAGTGAAAACCTGGATTGTCTGGGCCCTCTGTGCTTCTCATATCTGAGATCCTCGAGTGAGTTAAAGGAAGCAGCCATGTAATAAACAGATCCGCTGTCTAGGTCTTGACAGCGGACTGCAGCAGTCAGCACAATACTCAGCCGAGTCAAAACAGCTGACATGTGGCAGCAGCAGCATCCAACATTACAGCGCATCTTGAACTGACTCCCAGTCTACCTGAACTGGAGGACGGAACAGGTGCCAGGAGTGAAATGTGGAAATAATTAGTTTACACAGCAGATAAAACTGACACCTTACTGGCATGAAAATCCCTGTGAAAAAGTGAAAAGAGAAAAAACTGTTCGAGGATGGTTGTGCATTGCTTAACTGACCTCATTGTTTGTTGACATATCATGTATCATTAACCATCACTAGTTACTCTGACAGTTAAGATAGCACTGTGCTCTTATAATCCGGATTAATGTCACAGTGTAATATTAACAAAGTAAATTAGATTTTAGTCAAGAATCAGAATCAGGTGCATGCAGTCGACACGGTATGCATACAACAGGGTTTATCATTCCTATCTTAATTTATAGGTGTTTGCTTAAGTGAGAATGATTTTAACACGCACTTAATGGAAACTCAACATCTGTTGTAGCCTGTTTATACATTAACAGCCTTCCAGCAAATATAATTACATAGGGCTCATTTTTTGAGATAGTTTTGTGAAGTTGATAGTTTTCCACTGCTTGAACTTTTCCACTAATCCAGGAACCTTTAAAGAAATGTAACTTTGTTTTACAAACGACAATCCAAACTTGCGTTTTCACCAAAAGTACGTGGAACTTTTAGTCTCAGGAACTACTTTTTAAAATGTTCCTTAAGCCTGTTGTTTAAGCCAAAACTTAATGGAGACCCTGGTCAATGGAGGAAGTTCCTTCGGTGGAAAATGTGGCTCAAATTTAGCTCCTGGGTCCCTAAAAGTCCTGGTGCCATGGTGATGATGCTCTCCAGTGTCCCAGAACCTGTCAGGGAGGAGTTTGTCTTATTGAATGGGGCTGATTGGGTAAACACAAACCTCCCAGGCTGCAAAAACTACTTCACAGCAAGCAAGCAGTGGCGACACAAAAATCAATATTAGGGCTGGGCATTTCTTGGAATGTTTATTGAAGTCAAAAACAAAGTAGAGTGTTTGACTTTCCAAGTTGTCTAAAAAAAAAAAAAAAAGATGAGACAAAGAGATTGTGGGGAACAAGGCAGAGCAAGTGAACAAGAGAAACAAAATTAGAGCCCGACAGAATCTGGGTTCTATGGACCGATATGGAGCAATGAATTTCCAATGTTGATATAGCCAATATTCTTTGTACAGAACATAATACACAGAATATAGAATATACTGTACGGAAACATACAGTTTTTGCAATGATCCCTCAAAAGTAGTTAAGAAAGATATGATATGGAGGCAGGATATCTTAGAGCAGGGGTCCCAAAATTAAATTGGCTTGGTTCTGTCTGATGGTTCTGTCATCTCATAGAGGGGCCACTTAGATGTTCAAGTACTGTTAGAAAGCGCAATATTTCTGAAAATGTACTGTTTCCGCTGTATTTCCAACATTTTTTGTCATTATTGGTCAGGCTTAGGGATGATTGGTTAATAGGTCATTAAGGATTTGCTTGATCAAGTAAAATTTAATCAATCTACTATCAAATAAACATCTGAAATATGAGAGATTATTTTTATGATCTGGTATACAATTCTAAGTGTTTAATAAGCAGACCTTTACATCTCTGCATGTTTCATAATGCTGCTAGTGAATTAACGATTAATCAATTGATTGTAAATGTTACTGATGATTCAGTATGGAAATTGCTGACAATTTGCATCCCTAGTCAGGCTCTTAACAAAATTTGTTGAACGTGGTTATGTAAAAAAAAAAAAAAAAAAACTTTTTGAGACTGGAAAACATTTTCAATTTCTCTTTCTGCCTCTGGCTGTTTGTTTTGCATTGTTCATTCAAATATCACATGCCAAAGGTAAACTACAAAGAAAAACATGTTGTCATTTCACGCATGAATTGCGTCTCAAACAAAGCTGTCCTTTTTTATAATCTGTAATTGTCTATTTGTGTTTCCAACCCATCCGAAGAGAGGTCAGGATTAGTCAAACAGCGACTTTTAGCTCCAGATTTAGTTTGTCAGAGTCCCTTAGTTCCTGGTAGTGTTTGGTCAGAGAAAGCCTTTCGGGCAGATTTAAAGGGGAACTAATTGTAACTTGGGCATACACACTTGCACAGCCCTCATCCTCCTGTGTATCCAGGGGAAAACTCTGATAGAGGCTCACACATTGTGTGTCACGTTTCTCATTAATCAGTATTCCTCATTAGATTGAGTTCAATTCCCAGGTGAAGCAGAGAACGGAGATAGCAGTCAAACAAGCAGCCAAGGTTAAGTATGCCGCCCGTGTTTTTTGGCTTATTTTGGCAAAAGTCATTACATGCAGCATATTTAATTCAGTGGAACTAAGGCCTCCTCCTGCTGCAGCTCAAATCACCATTAGGCATTGTCTGAGTCTTTCTTATTAATGGAAAATGTTATCTCCTACATTGTTTTATTGAGCAAACCCAAAATAAATTTGTGGTTGTGTGTTTTTTCCACTCATGTGTGTCATTACTTTGTGGACTCGTTTTGTTGATGAAGTGTGGCATTGTTGAACTACCTGAGCTTTGTCACGTTGACATTGTGAATAACAGTCAATCAAAATAACCAAAAAAGGACAGCTATTCAAATCTACTCTCTGCGTGAGAGTGAATAAAAAAACAGGAACCTGAGCAGTCACTCACAGACGAGCAGGTTTTTGTCATATCATGCAAGCAATCTGAGGATAGAAAACTGTCGCCCTTAGAACTGTGTCCAATTTTCCTACTCTCCACTGTCATTGTGTCTGTCACCAAATGTCCTACCTCCTGCAGAGGACATTGTATTTCAGTTTTCTGTGTGAGCATAGTCATTTCATATAGTACTTTCTGTCTAGTGTTAGGTGGGGGAGCAACTGGCACTGTACACATATGGAGGGGAAACACTGCAGCGATGGCAGTTTAGGAAAGATGTCTGGCTAAATCGAGTGGAAGTGGGACAGAGTTCAGACGTTTTCCCTCCTCTAATGAACAGATGATAATGGCAGAATTATGAATTAATAACAATTCAGTGCCGCAATTATCTCAGCTCAACTGGCACAAACTAAAAGATAAAACAATAGAAATGGGGAATAATCATTAAAAATGTTAGCTGTTCCACTCTTGAGGTCTCAGGAATCTGTGGATCCAGAAGTTTGAAGAATTAGTAGTTTAAGACTTTGTACAGTATTAAATTTCCTGAATTAATCACCATGCTATGCAGGTTTAATTTTAATGAAAGCATGGCAAAAGAGAATAATCATTTCCAAACGGCCTGAGGGGATGCATTTTATTCAGATAACTTCACGGCTACCACGTAGCTGCCTCAATGAAATATTCAGCAAAAATTATTTGTTTCACCTGTGACTAGGCTAAGGCTTCTCCCACCGGTCTGACAGAAGTTTAACAAAGTTTGTGCCAGAAAAAGTGTATAATGAGTGTAGTGCCTTGAAATACGAATAATCACTTCATTACCAAACAACACAATATGATGATTCTGGATTGTGAATTAAAAATTTGTTCTTATCTAATTATATAATAAGATCCTTTTTTGTTTGTTTGTTTTTTGGCGGCCAGTAGAACAGATCACAATGTTTGTTTACAGTAACTTCCAGGTACAAAACTCCTATATAATTTAACAGCATATATAATTTAATACAATTTATAATATAATTTAATATTGTAATGTTCTTTCAAAGTGCATACATCCTGTTCATCTAAAATACACGTTTCATGCTTTTACTAACTGACCTAATTTACCTGCTGGGCCTCAGATTTAAGAAAATGCAAGCTTGAGTTTACCCAAAACTAGACACAGTCAGACTGTATTCAGAAACACAATCGGGCGTTATCGTTATGGCGATTAGCACGGGGATGTGCGGCTGTGTGGATGGTTAGGAGGTGTTTATTTGCGCTTCGAAACTAACCACTGAGAAACAATCATAAAAAAACATTTTATATCTTTTACTCACCAGCTTTCTCGCTACCACCTCTCTTCCCATTAAGTCTCCTCAGCCACCGCTCCACTGTCTCTCTCTCTCTCTCTGAAAGAAAACAAACCAAAAGTAGCTTCTTGGTGTCTCTGTTGAGTAAAAACTGCAGCCAGACCCAGTTAGTCCGACCAGGCGGTGAGGTGTCACTATTATCAACGACGCTAGCAAAGTAACACAGTACATCAAATAGGCACAGCAGAAATGTCAGATAGTTTGGACCACTATGTTTAACTATGTGACTTTAAACATTACGGTTACAACTAAAAGTAATGGCAGAAACATGAGGGTATGAAGTTATATAATTTGTTTTTGACATGACGTTACTAGTTTATCAGGGAGTCCGGAACCCCAAGGGGGTCCTCACAGTTACTTCAGGGGGTCAAATAACTTCAAATTATTGTTTGATGCTTGAAAAATCTTTTTTTTTCCTTCAAAAATTAAAATGGCTGAAAATACACATTAACATGAATCTAACATAGAAAAGATAATTCAGTCTATTTGTAAAAAACAACAACAGAGCATTCAATTTACACAACACTGACAAAAGACTACCCTTGTACAGTAATGTGAGCTAGCTAATCTAGCTACTGAACTAGTTAGCGACGTATTATTGACAAAGGATCTTTTTGTATCTTGACAAGCAAGAGACTCTGACATACCCTTCACCTCAGAAACCACTGGCGAAAGTGCAGTAGGTGACGCTAACACAGCTAACAGTAGACATCCTGCTCCGGGTATGTGTAAACGAGTGCAGAGCCAGAAATATCCAATGCAGTATATGTATTCGGGGGTCCCTGCTATGTCTCTCTGTCAGCTGAGGGATCCATAGCCTGAAAAATGTTGAATATGCCTCACTGAGAGAATATGCAATGAAATCACTCCCGAGTGCGACTCAAGTGTAAGATAGATGTGAGACAAAGAAGTCTTCATCGGCCAGTGTTATTTCGTCTTGTTTTGAGCAGTCTGAGTTAGTCAAATCATGCAGATATCCTCTAAAGTTAGTGTCTTTGTACAGTAGTATGAAATTTCCTCTTTATGTTTTGGCATTTGGATATTGTATTAAGGTACACTTGAATAAATATGAACCTCTCCCTTAAATTTGATTTGCACACATTCAGTTTTCATGCAGAACAAGCGTTGCTATCATATCAGATTACTGAACAAAAACTACATACTCATTCATTAACACAATTCACCATCATGTTTTCCCATATGCTTCTTTCTTAGCCTCATCATTTCTAATTTCTACTTCTTTCATTGGCTACTTTGCACCGTGGATTGGCTTTTCAAGTGAGAATAACAGTGAACATGAGGCTGTGAATGTTCATCACAGGTGGCTTGTTGCCTAGACTTACCTGGGGACAATACCACTGCAACGCTCTAGCTTCATTTGGGCCTCGCTGTGTGCCAGCCTGTTTGCTAAACTGGTGAATTGATTTGCCAGCCAGTATTCCCTGATTGTGTCTGCAGACTAAAGCAATAGGGTCAGAGCTGCAGAGAGATGAGTTTATTCACCATTCATCGATCAAGCCGTCCAACCAAGATAAGGAGTGGATGCTGAGAGGAGCAGAGTTTCCCTCAGAGAGCAGACACTGACCCGGTTATAAACACAGGAGCCCTGCTGACCCACGGGGAAGTCTGGTTGAAACCATTCGGGGAAACTTCACAAGAAAATAAGTAATTGTTTCATTGGGAAGCAACTGCAAAGGCTTTCATTGTGAATGAGCTACAGCAGCAGTGCAGCTAACTCAGCATTTGATTAAAAACATCAATATATGGACTTTAATGACACTTTTTTGTGTAGCAGTTTAATCAGGTGTTAAATATTGTAAGGCAGGAATGGTTAAAAAGAAGAAGCAGCCACAGTGAGTGGCAACGGTCCAATTTGCGAGGATCCCTCTTGCGTGAATAATTCCATCTCCAAAAAGCAAGTGCAAATTAGTGCAGGTGTGATGAAAGAAAGTTGTGGTGGGGAGAAGAATATCTAACAAGTATTTAGATGAAATGCCTAAGCATGAAATTTTTTTCAACAATGTTCAGGGAAGCTGCACTTAATTAGTTCAGAAACAAGAAGTGATTTATTCAGAAGACAGAGAGCAGTAATAATAAATGAACATAATTTCTGGTGAATTGTGTTCAGAGAAGACAGGTTATGACTGTGTGGCCTTTAAACTTTAATTTGATCTTGAACTTGACATTCCCTCATAGATAATGTTGATTTAATGTTGATTTGAAAATTCATAGCCATGTTGAATTGTGCTTTAGTTGACTGGGATACCAGGAAGATATCTACACATTCTGCAACTTGTCTTGTGCAGCTGATTATCTTTTTTCTTATATATGATGGTCAAGACCGTCTAGACCTGCTGTGTATGAAATGTCCCCTGAGATAATGTTATAATTTAATATATTAAAAAAATGACAGTTCATCCATCTGCAATATCCTTAATGATTTAGCATTAAATAAATACTTGACATATGACAGCAAATCCACATACTACATTTTAAGTAGATACATGCAATATTAAGTCTTTTCTGCATGTCAGCCATGTCATGGAGTTTTTTGGCAAAACCTTACATGTCAGATGATTCATAACCTCACTAAACACTTTCCTAATGAATTCATGGTGTCAATGGTTAGTTGTAAGTCTTCTTCATTACAGCATGATGCTTATGTTTATTTTGTGAAATATGGTCCTTTTTAGAGTTCAAATAAGCGATAAAGCAGGGTATGCTTGCAGGCAGGGCTGCTGTGTGATTGTGAAGTCATTCTCAGGAAGTCCGTCCAGGGCTCACTAGACACATAATTTACAAACCGTGCACTGTTTCTGTTACTATATTGCCAATTTCTCAGTTAAAATGTTCTCGGAAGCATAATTTAGTGTACTGCTTAGCTGTAATACGAGTAAGATGGCCAGGCAGGCCACCATTATTTCCTGCTGTATTGATGAGCCAAAACCAAACGCCGCAGTGCGTCACCCACCAGCTCCATGCAAAAGGCCAAGATGGCAACCCCTGCAATGCCAAATTCAAGGCTTTAAAACAGGCGTCCACAAACCAATAGGTGACCTCATGGTGGCTCCATCCACTAATTCTACTTACTATGAATGACCACAGCTGTCCTCTAAAAGATATTTCCTCATACTGGTGTTTTGTTGAGGGTGGTGGAGGGCACTGTCTAACATATTTCCTATACCTCAGGTGTTAAGTTTGGTTGAGATCTGGTGACTGTGAAGGCCATAGAATCTATCCTCTGAATCTATCCTTCATGCTTTCTTTGGAAACATCTGCTTTTTTTACTCATTTATTCAGGTTTTTTTTCTAATGTGTCACCAATCGTTTAATTCCTCCTGTTAGACTTGAGTGGTGCTCTAAGTAAAAGTGTGGACAGCATATCGGTTATTTCAGCCCCAAAGAATTCTTTTATTTATGCTCTCTTTCTCTATTCTGAAGAGCTTTCTGATCTTAAAAAATCCCACTACTGAATCTGCTCGTTTTAAACTCTCCTTCATTTGCAAACATGAGCAGTGTTTTGTAACTGAGACAACACTAAGATAGGGTGAGTCAAACAAAGGTTATGTACTCCCTTTGGCATGTCAATGAAGTTAAATATTTAGCTGAATGATTGCTGCTTTGTCACCCCCCAAAAAGTTTAAATGGCTCAGAAGTTGGAAACTTAAAAAGTGTTTGGGTGATGGTCGTCAGTTCACAGTTCATATGTGGTGGAGCTTAGTTGAATTAAGCAATATTATACGAGTAGGCATGCTTTTGGCTAGTGTTTTCTGTTTCCCTGGAACACATGGGGTCAAACACGATAAACCATGTCAGTAGAACTCCCATGTAATGAAACCTAGTTTATTACTCCAGCAAGTAGTCCGACCCATAACATAACAACCAGAGACAGATTATTGCTAGTCCCTGTTGAGTCAGTAGCCAACTTGAGCTAATGTTAATGCTTTCTAGAGATCATGGGATTTCACAAATTGAACAGATATCTCAAAAACAAATGCAAGACTACTTTGCAAGCTCAGTCTTGTTGTAACTCAGATATCTGCTGAATCTACAGACTCAATGACACAGCTGGTAGATGATGCTGACCAAAGTTTCTGTGTGATCCAAATATTTCCAACAACTCTAGAGCTTGTAAAGTGCAAAAGTCAAAATGGATTGGAAAAAAAAGATAGATTTCCAAAATTCTGATATATTTGTTGGCACACAAAGGAAGGCCGCATCTGTAGTAAAGGGGCAGTGTAGCAACAATTTAACAGCAATATTAATTATATTTATTAAAGGTAGAATCATTAGGATCTGTCTGAGCTGTTCGTAAATGCACCAGAGAGATTCCAGGACATCAAATATTGGTATTTTGGGTTGGTAAAACGCCCTGAGCACAGCAAAATAATGGGGAAAAATAAGTCTCTAAAGATGCAGAGACCACCACACTTGTAGTTGGTCCTAAGTGATAATTGAAAGGGATTATGTTTATATGAGTCTATGTTTTTAAAGAAAATGTTGCATATTATGTCTTTATAGGAAGTTGATTTATAGGAAGTATTCTATAAATTTTACTTAAAAGGCTGCACCAAATGGAGGTCATAGTTTATGTAGGACCACTGTGGTTTGTTAAAAACTTTTCAAAACCACACTAATATTTTCAGTGATGAGCGTGGTGTGCTGTCATGCTGATTCAAGCGTGTTATAAATGTCTACTTGACCAATCAGACTGCTTGTCCTGAAGACCAGCACATACAGGTACTTTGCCAAAGTATCAGTTCGCGCCCCCTTTTTGGGGTATAGAAAACTGAATATCTAATCCAGTTTTGCCTGTTGTTGAATTACACTTTTGACAAGTTTGTATGAAATAATGTTGAGTTAAACAAACCTTTGTTTTATAGACATGTCTAGGAATTATCCCGTGACCTTGCCAGAACCTGAGTGTCTGCAGTACCTTAATAAATTAAGGTTAATCAGTCAGCCATCATGCTCCTTCGGTCTCTCCCCTTCCAAATGAATCAATGAGCCAACAGTGGCATCGATAGTTGTATGTGCTGTCTGTAAATAACAAAACCTGTCAACAGACAACTGTTGATCTGAGCTACACTGAGATTTAGTCAGAGACGACAGTCTGATGCTGCTGTACGGTAACATTATGACTGAACTCCAGCAGCCTCCCACTCAAGCTAATGTTAGCTGCCTATCAATAGTAACAATGACTGTTCTCTGAAGGCTCATACGTACATGCGCTCCTAATGGGATACTGTCCAGGAACAATGGGGGAACCAGAGTTGTGATGGATTTGTGTGTTTATTGTGTGGCACACAACAGCTTTTTGGCATTTTCCTATCACTCCCATTATATGAAACTAAGAGTTTTCCCACAGGAGGGGGCGTGGCCTCGCCACCTCAGGCTCGATGACATGTTGCCAGTCTGACGTATAATCTGAAATCATGCACATATGTCTCCCTCCACATGACTGCATGTTGATTTTGTGAGGTCCGTTTCCCTTCCTAGCTGATACACGGGAATATTCCATTGCAGTGACAGGGAGTGGCAGTTGCACTGACTGCACTGACAGCAGTAACTGACACTGAGAAGCAGCAGCAGTGTTAGTTTATGGTCTATCAATAATGTCAGGCTCAGCCCCCTATTTACTTTGGCCCAAGAAACTGGGAGATGCCCGGGTTGCCTTTTTTATTGAGTTTCCCTTCAGGAGCCTTGAGAAGCTCTAGTCTGACAGATCTATTTGGCCGAGGTGAACACGGCATCAGTAGCAGATAAGTGATGTGTACCCACACCCTCTCTTTCCTTGTGTTCTTTATCACACTTATTCAGCCCTTCATTCTTTGCTAGCCTTGTTTTTTTCCTAATTTGTGTGGGACTTTGGGAGACTTTCGAACTGATTCGGTCTACGTGACTTTGTGGCTCCCGTGCTTGCCTGTGCCAAGTCTCTGGATGTCGATGCAGGTACAGCTGTCTGATTAGCGTGGGTGGTTTAAGATTGGTGAAAAGGTCAGAGTTCATTGACTTCATTGACTCAAGAGTTCATGGATTTTGTTTCACCTCTCCCTGTTGGATAATTGATTGGATTGCCAATGCTTATGATTAATGGCTGCATTCAGGCACGCATGTGGCCTTCTAAACAAGCACTCCATCAGTGTGAACCTTATACAATTCTTAGCCCCAATTTCTTGGTTAACTCAGGTAGCTGTGATGTTGAACTGTGAGGCATTGAGACTGAAAACTGAAACCTGGAGTTTGTAAACTAGATTAGATCTAGAACTAAGTTCTGAATAAATCCAAATCTATTTTATTTAAACGTACCCAGTAAGTAGTCATCATTATTCTTATTATCATTGTTATTGTTTTTAGTAATATGGTTATTATTACACTGATTATCTTCATGAGTTACATTGTGCATGCCTGCCCTTTCTTCCTTCTTTTCAGCCATTCTCTCTCCCTATTTTTCCCCACTTTGCTTTCTTTCTTCTCTCCTCTTTTCAGTTTGATTTAAATGGCTATTACCAATGATGTAGTAAAGCAAATATAGATTTAGTGCAAAGGATATTGGTTATGATGGGATGATCGTAGTATCATGGTGACAATAATGACAATAGTGATAATATCAGAAACACAAAAAATTAGTAATCAAATTCCAACAGTCCAATTTAACAGCGGTTATGGTGCAGCCCCCTGTGGAGTGATTGGTGAATATTAGATTCACCAGTGGCCGGTGTAGCGATGCTGGGCAGGTAGGCTTGAATTGAAATGATTTGGCTGAATGCAATGAAATAACAACAACAAAGACTGGGCTGGTCGGAAAAGAGATTAAACTGTAGGAAAGAAAAAGGAGGAAGAAAAAGTGGGGGAGAGAAAAAAGAAACTGAAGACAAATCAAAACAAAAAACCCACACTTCAGATCAGCATCAGACTTCCTCCCCGGGTACGGGTCAGGGGGCTATCCTGGATGGGAAGTTCTGAGGTGGACTGATCCCCTCCGCTGGGTCTGGGGGTGACCCACTGCTGCAACATGCCCATCACGCCTCCATGCATGTTTGCTTGTTTCACTTCCTCTGCCCCACAAAAAAAGAACTAAAAAAAAAAAGAAGATCATTGTACCTCCATGGGGAGGGGGGACCCAGTTTCCTAACCCCCTGCTGCTGCCCTTGACCCTGCCCCATGGGCCCCCCCTCCTCTCCCCGACATGCTGGCCAGGGGCCTCACATGGTCAATTTCCAACACCACAAGAATCCACCACATCCTTTGTTATTTATCATCACATATCAATTCTCATTAGGCTCTGCATCCTAGTTAAGTATCAACTGTTGTCCTGTGCCACATTGTCTTATTGTTAAAATGTCTTTCTAATGTTTTGTCCATATCTCCCATGCTTACTTACGATATGATACAGTCCTCTTAATGATTTAATTTGCTGGCACCAATTTAAAATACATCTGTCACAGTGCACAGCTCACAACGTCACGGTAACACCAGGCTGGACATTAATGTGATTGACAGTGACATTGCTATCTGTGGTAAATGACAGTGCTTTTAGTGATAGATGTCATAATGTAGGGCCATATAAAGGACTGTCAGAATTTGCTGTCAAAGAATGGTGTAAGTGATCATCCAGCTGTATGCAGGCAGGCATTAAATTACATAGATATTTGCTTAAATGATGTAAAGGGTGATTTCTGTAGCATTTTGACATAAATTCATGAGTGCTGTGTTAAATCTGAAGCCTTTACTTTGGCATTACAGTCACTGTACCGAACTAAAACTTTCCTGTAGTGGCATGGACTAACAACCTTCATTAATTTAATGAAGCACAGAAGAAGGAGGCACAGATCCCCAGTGACAGGTTTTGAATATTTAGTAGGAAATGTAGTCTTAAATTTGATTAACACCAGATAAAACAGTATTGCTGGCATGAGCTACAGGCTGTTTCCAATGTGTTTTCAGTTATTGCAGTTACAGTTGAAATATTTTAACACATCCTCATACCTAAACGGCAGAATAGGCCATATGGTTGTGTGATATAAAGATATTATATTGATATCATGCTATGAGACTGGATATCATATGCAATTTTCTGATCTTAACACTGTTCTAGCTGTTCTGTTATTTGCCATTACCCATTGAAGTCATTATATCCACATCACTGATGATTATTTATTAGAAAAATCTCACTGTTTCATTCATAGAATGTTGTCGCAACATCGGTAAAAAATATTGTGATTGTGTCTAGCCCTACTAGGTCGATTGCCAGTTCCTCCTAAAATGACATATATTACCATGTTATGTTGTCATGTGACATAACTCGCAACATTTCACACCTGGTTTACGTCGCAAAACAGTTGCAGTTTGATTTGGTTTCGTTATAAAAAATACTTGGTTAGGTTTAGGAAAAGATTGCGGTTTGGGTTAAAATAATGAATATAATAATCCATAACGAAATTTGAAGTTACTCAAACTTTAAATAACTCTAAGTTTACGTGTTTTTTTTTTTAACCCACAAGGCTCAAATCCCGATCTCCAGGGTGAAAGTCCTGTGCTTGTTTGATCCAGCCATCCACCAAACCTCCAAGTGCGAACTTTCTCACTCCTTAGTTCTCCTGTCTTACTACATCCACTGCCCAACAAAAAACGAACACATCCGTCTGAATAAGTTTCTTGCACTTGCTCTGGTGAGGACAGGCTGAGTATTTAAAAAGGACACACATGGCACATTTGTATGCAAGCAAAAACGAGTAAAAGAAAGACCCTCGAATATTCTCTCATTCACTGTTAATGTCTTCTTAGTGGGGTATTAAGCTTGCGCTTTTTGCAGGACTTTTTGTATAGAGAACATAAAAAGGTCTTTTGAGGGTATGAGCCTGCTGTAGTCTGTATACACAGGGCTCTGAACCCTGTCTTGTTCTTTCATTTCTCCAGCTTCTGTTGATGTGTTTCTGCTGGATTAGTCTGCATAAAGCATCATCTCTTTTGCATTACCATCCCGAGATGCGAATGAGAAGCAGTGGCCATATATCTGAACCACATAACTAATACTGTGGCCTTTCATTTGATTTTTTTTTCTTTTTGCAATAACTCTCCAGTGCCAAAGGATCTGGCAACATAAATTTTGAATCAACCTGTATGAAGTATAAAGCAGTAGGCACATGCGCTTGTGCATACACATGCACGCTTACTCACGCACCCACACGCGCAGACAAACTTCCTCCAGGGACTGGGGAAATTAATAATTCACCTACATTTCTGGCACATCTTATGTGTTCTCTTTTATGATATCTCCGAAAGCCTAAGAAAGTCAGCCTATGGGAGGCAGATCTGTGGAATCATTACAGGCCAGCAATAACGCTGCAGCCCCCTTAATGAAGTAGAAGATGGATTGATGCTGGGCAGGGTTATTGCTATTCAGAGAGCCCTCCTCATCACTCTGTGGAGGGTGAACAGGACACTGAGAGAGGCATGAAGAGAAAACAGAGGACACAGAGGCTAATGAAGGGACCTCACTGGACATCGATGGCAGCGGCAGCAGTGGTGTCCCTTTCCCATGGAGCAGATTCTACCTTCAGTCTGCAGCCCCCTCCTCTTCCCCTGTGCCAGCAGCTCATATTATCTGCCATGCAACAGTGCCTGATTTAGGCCTGCTCACCGCTGCAAGGCCTCCTCCACATAGGCCTTGTTTATCACCAAGCTTTTTTTTTTTTTTTTCCAGAGTACTCGACAGATGCACACGCTGCCATGAAAAAAAGATGAGAGCCGTGTCCTTTTAGCCTCATTAAAAACTGGACCGGTTCCTGAACATACAGTAAGCTCTCCATGCATCCTGGCTCTTCACCGAGATAACAGTAGCAGGGTTTATCTTAAGAGCCCACAGTATCGGTGGCAAAGTATTAAATCTGGCTGATGGCTTATTAAAGTTTCAGATTCACACTCGATGCAAGTTTTTCCTCCTCAGTAATGGTCAGAAAACTCCACATCTATTTACAGATAATCACATTCTGAACCCACTCATCTCTCCTCACCGTTGCTTCGCTTGTTTTATAGGCTGCTTCCATGTCCACATGATCCCTTTGTTCCCTTTTAAACTGCACTAACATTGAGTGATCACCCTTTTCAGACGAGCCAACAAATGTGACTTTGTCTGAGAATGCCATTTCCTTTCCCCAGTAATAGACGTGACCCTGTATTTTTTGGTTCAGCCTCATGATAGAGGAAGGAAACAGCAGAATGGATTGTTTACCGCGCAGAGACACCCGAGGAATGTTTTAGTAATGTATGTCTTTA